>CABHPP010142354.1:13415-40161 GCA_902168425.1 Peromyscus attwateri | reverse complement strand
CATTTTGACACCCAGGATGTGTAAAATTCTGGGCATGGTTGACTTTTAGTGATATCCTCAGTGTGATAGAGTGCCAATCAAAACACAGATATCCGCTACGGAATCAAGATGGCGGCTGCCGCTGGTGGGCCGTGTGTGAGAGCAAAATAGGATGATGAACTGATGTGGAAGTAAGAGGAACAGGGCCACAAAGAAAGACGTCAAAAAAGGTATACAGAAAAAGTGAAAGATAAAAGCTCAGAGAAAAAAGATAGAAGGATTAATTTAAGTTAAGAAAAGCAGGCTAGAGCATCAGAGTTTCTCTGCCTTCCTCGGGAATCCGCGGTTTGGATCGATCCTTCCCGCGCGGTCTCCCCAGGCCTGCGGGTGAGCGGATCGCCGGATGCACGGGTGAGAGGCGCGGTACGAGCGGCGTGGTCGTAGCGAGCACAGGGAAGGAGCAGCGGCCGGGGGCTCCCTGGGTGACCCTTTGGGGCGCGACAGAGCTGGGTGAACACAAGAAGAGGAGCTACAAGGACCAGGGACACCTGTACCCCCACAGTGGATGTTAATCACCTTGCTGATTGCTTCTCAATTGGGAACTAGTGGAGAGCTCAGCGCCCTGCAAGACCTAAGCTCCGTGGCAGGGATTAGTGCAGCTGTGGTTACAGAGGCAACGAGGGAGGACACCGCGGTGCTCGCAGGAACCTGAAGGATCGAGGAGCCAGAGAAGGAGGAAGACATCAGGGGCCAGTCACCCAGCTATACAGCAAGCCACGGAGTAGGAGGTGTCTTTGGATCCTGTATTTCAAGAAGCTCTCAAAAGAACTTATTAAGACCACACAACCACCGAACCAGAGCACCAGAATCCTAAGTATACACCTCACCGACTGAGAACAGGGGTGGTCAGCTTGCCCAGGGAACCAGATTTTTAGTTTCTCATTTCCCGGTGCTTGAAGTTTCTCATTTCTGAGGCTTAGAGGTGTAAGCCTGAAGGGTTAGGGTCTTACACCATCTGCACTGAGCAGAGAAAGAGATGAGTAGACGCCAGCGGAAAAATACAGGCAACAACATAAAGGCCTATATGACAACACCAGAACCTACCGACCCTACAAGTGTAAGTCCTGAACATACCAAGGCAGAAGAAACAGAAGAAATTAATCCTAACAATGACTTAAAGAAGATGATAGAGGCCCTTAAAGAAGAAATAAAAAATATTCTTAAAGAGGAAATAAAAAATTTCCTCAAAGAGGAAATGAAAATCTCCATTAAAGAGGAAATAAAAAATTCCCTTAAAGAGGAAATGAAAATAATTTTCATTTTATTTTTCGAGACAGGGTTTCTCTGTGTAGCCCTGGCTGTCCTGGAACTTGCTTTGTAGACCAGGCTGGTCTCAAATTCACAGAGATCCACCTGCCTCTGCCTCTCGAGTGCTGGGATTAAAGGAGTGTACCACCACCATCCGGCAAAAAATAAAATAAAATAAAATAAAATAAAATTATTTTTAAGAAAAAGAAAACCCGAGGTTGAAAATGTCTAGGCCATTAGTTGTCAACGTCCTGTGCTTGTCTTTCTTTGTTTTGTTTGACTCAGTGCCTCATGTAGCTCAGGCTGGGCTCAAACTGGTTAGTTAGCCGAAGATGACCTTGAGCTAATAAATAATTAAAAAATCATTTTGTGTGTGTGTGTGTGTGTGTGTGTGTGTGTGTGTGTGTGTGTGTGTGAGAGAGAGAGAGAGAGAGAGAGAGAGAGAGAGAGAGGACAGGTGCAAAAATCAGAGAGTAATTTTTGGGGTTCAAACTCAGTCATCAGGCTTACAGGGAAGCACTTTTACCCAGTGAGCCATGTTGCTAGCCCGACCTTGAATTTCTAATCCCCCTGCCTCCACCTCCCAAGTGCTGTGACTATATGAGCATGTGCCACCATGCCTGTTTTATGTGGCCCTAGGGTGATCACTCTACTAACTGAGCTACACTCTCAGCCTGAGAATGCCCTACACTTTTCAAAGCAAAGCCCTGGGTGGAAACAGAATTATTCTTCTTGTTCTTTGCCAAAAGCCAAGAACCCGTCTATTCAACTCAGGTTGCTAATCATCAGGATTTTTTAAAATTATTTTATTTTATGTGTATGAGTGTTTTGCCTACATATATGTACATGTGCCATGTACTGGTGCCTGAAGAGGTCAGAAGAAGGCATCAAAATCTCCTGGAACTAGAGTTATAGACCGTTGTAAGTCACCATGTGGGTGCTGGGAACCAAACCCCGGTCTACTGCAAAAACAAGTGCTCTTAACCACTGAGCCATTTCTCCAGCCATGCTCATCACCGTCCTTCCTGAGCTCCCGAATTGAGTCTTCTCATTATAGGAGCTGCCTTTAGATGTGCTGGTCATGTGTTAGTAATATAGCTGTATATTACCATATAATATATATAAAAATATATATTACTATATATAGTAATATAGCTTAATGATAGAGTGCTTACCAGTCTGTGCAAGCCTCTAGGTTCAATCCCTAGCACCAAAAAAGAAAAAAAATAGTGCTAATCACACTACCCCATGTCTTCTTTTAAAATGTTATTATTAGCCTGCCAGTGGTAGCACACGCCTTTAATCCCAGAGGCAGAAGCAGGCGGATCTCTGAGTTCGAGGCCCACCTGGTCTACAGAGCGAGATCCAGGACAGGCACCAAAATGACACACAGAGAAACCCTGTCTTGGGGAAAAAAAAAAAAAAAAAAGGAAGAAAGAAAAAGAAAAACAATCTGGGACCGACAGCTTCCTGAGGGATGTGTTCCTGTCTAAGTGATTGACAGGGCCATTTGGATTAATTCTCAAGGAAGTGGTATACCCTTGCTCTTTACCCGAAAGCTTCTGGCTAGATAGTAATCTTATGATTTGATCTTGGACCTTTTTGGTGGTTTAGAGACAATTCTGATCCCTCCCTGGTTTGTTTTGTTTTTAGCTTTGTGTATGTTTGTATGTGCATGTTCATGAGTGCACATGTGTGTGCAGGTACACATAGAGGTTGGCATCAGGTTTGTTTTTTTTTTTTTTTTCAATTGCTTGTCACCTTATTTTTTGGGATAGGAACTATCCTAAACCCAGACCTCACCAATCAGACTAGACGAGCAGGCCAGCAAGCCCCAAGAGTCCCGTCTTTGCTTCTCTAGCTCTGGGATTACAGACGTGCACTGCCCCACACAGCCTTTTTCTTTGTGCTGAGTACAGAACTTAGGTCCCTGTGTTTGTATGGCAGGTACTTTTCCAAGTGAACCATCTTCCCAGTATCCCTCTCCCTTTTGGCTCTTTCGAGACAAGGTCTCATGTAGTCCAGTTTGGGCCTCGGACTCACTAAGTAGATGAGATGAGCTTGATTCTCCTGCCTCAGCCTCTCAAGAGCTGGGACTGCAAGTCTACACTACTGCACCGGCTTCAGTCCTGGTTTCTCCTGCTGATTGTGAGAGAGCAGTTCATCCTCGGTGACTCTCAAGTCTGCTCGTATCTGACCTAGCACTCACACCAAGCGTGCACAGGGACCTGAGCTCCTTTCTCACGAGCCGGATCTCACCTAGGGTTCTTGCTGTAGGTATTTTCACAATTTAGAGCCTGCTGCCTGGCTGATACCTTTGTTGTTGGTTGTTTTTTGGCTCTTTTGGTGGTCCCGCCACCCAGCTCCCAAATAAATCACTCGGATGGAGGCTTACTCTTACTTATGAATGCCTGGTCTTAGCTTGGCCTAGTTTCTAGCCAACTTTTCTTAACTTTAAATTATTCCATCTACCTTTTGCCTTTAGGCTTTTCCCATTCTCTTACTTCTGTAAATCTTACTCTTACTCTGTGGTTTGCGGTGTAGCTGGGTGACTGGCCCCTGGAGTCCTCCTCCTCCTCTGGCTCCTAGCTCTATTTCTCCTCCCAGATTTCTCCCTCTATATATTCTCTCTGCCTGCCAGCCCTGCTTATCCTTTCTCCTGCCTCACTATTGGCCATTCAGTTCTTTATCAGCCCAACAGATGTTTTAGACAGGCACAGTGACACAGCTTCACAGAGTTAAACAAACGCAACATAAACAAAAGTAACACACCTTAAAATAATGTTCTACTACATACCTTCTTATCATTCCAGTTTTAGCCAGAATTACAAGTGTTTCCTGATCCCCAATTTAAATACACTCCTTGGGGCAAAAACATAAACTACTCACAAACTACTTTTGTATGAACGAATTTCTCTGGAAGAATACACAAGAAAATCTCGTTTGTGCACACTGGAGAAACATTTTGGTATCTGAAGACAGGGCCTAGAGAAAGATTTTTCTGCATATTCCTTTCTATTTTGTTAGTAACACAGTCATTCAAACATTAAGAGGCAGATGTGGTGGTGCATGCCTGCAGTCCCAAACCTTGGAAGATGGAGGCATGAGGAGTGTTCAAGGTCATTCTTGGCTACATAACAACTTTAAGGCCAGCCTGGGCTATACGAAACTCTGTCTAAAAGACGTTTTGACAGTTTAGAAATTAATTTAGGGGCTAGCCAGATGGCTCAGCAAGTAAAAGCGCTTGCTGTGGGAGCCTGACAACTTGTGTTCACGCATGCACGCACACACATGCATGTGTGCGTGCATGCGTGCGTGCGTGCACGCACACGTATGCACCCCTTCCACCTGCGTGCACACACACACACACACAAATAAATAAAACACAGCTAGTGAGATGGCTGTCTGGGTAACGGTGTTTGCTGCCAAGTGTGGTAACCCAAGACTCACTAGGTGTGGAAGAAGAGAACTCCCCCAAACTGTCTTCTGACTGCCACGTACATATGGGTGTTCTCCACCCCTCCCCGCCAAACACACACATCAAATAGATACATCTGGCCTCCCAGGGCATCAGGCACACATGTGGTGCACATACACATATGTAAGCAGAATAAGTGTTTCAAAAAATAACTTAAAAATGCAAATATGAAAAGAGAAAAAGCCTGGGCATGGTGGTGCACACCTTTAACCCCGGCACTTGGGCAGCAGAGGCAGGTGGATCTCTGTGAGTTTTTGTTTTGTTTTGTTTTTTCAAGACAGTGTTCCCTGTGTAGCCCTGGCTATCCTGGAACTCATTCTGTAGAACAGGCTGGACTCAAACTCCCAGAGATCCACCTGCCTCTGTATCCTGAGTGCTGGGACTAAAGGCGTGCGCCGCCACCACCACCCAGCTTGATCTCTATGATTTGAGGCCAGCCTGGTCTACAGAGTGAGTTCCAGGACTGTCAGGGATATGTAGAGAGACCCTGTCTCAAAAAGCAAAGCTGTTTCATCAGCAGATGAAGCAAGTGGTGTACAAGCCTGACAACCTTAGTTCAATCCCCGGATGCACGTATGGATGAAAGGAGAAAACCAAATCCACAAAGTTATCCTTTGACCTTGGGGGGGGGGGGGGGCCCGCGCGCGTGCGCGCGCGCGCACACACACACACACACACTCGTGCACGCCTGCACTCTCTCTCTCACAAACATCACACACACACACACACACACACACACACACACACACACAAACATACACAGAATAATTCTTTTTCTAAAAGAGGGAGTAAAAACCCTGCTGTACGTGCCAAGAATTTTTTGTTTACTTTATGAATTGTAGTTACAAAGCAGATGGTGGAACCAGGCATGGGTGGCCTAGGCTTGTGACCATAGCTCTCAGGAGACAGAGACAGGTCACCTCAAATCTGAGGCTAACCTGGTCTGTACAGTGAATCCCAGGCCATCCAGGGCTATGTACGACAAACAGGAAACATAATAAGGTGGTTGGCAGGCTTGGAGTATTGCTCATAATTTGTATGGTCCACACTCTGTTGGATCATTTTTTCTGAGATTCACACTGGTCCTGACGAGTCCCTTGTTCCCTGCCTGCCTTCCCCCACTAAAATGCAAGCTCGGAGAGAAGAAGGTAGTTTTCTGTCTTGTTGCAACCACATCCCTATGCCTGGAATGGTTTCTGGCCCAGAAAGAATCAATAAGTTCTTGTGGAATAAATATTTGAATGGATTGTGTTTGGGCTATTGAAGAGGGGCTCCCTGTGGAGGGAGCTAAAATGAGGGAAGCTTTGGTGGCAGACCCTCGGGAAGAATAATCTCATCTCTAGCCGGTCTTCCTGAGGAGAGTCCAACCTTCGTTCTTTCTAGGAGCTGCTTATCCCTGCCTCCCAAAAGCACATAGGAAACTGACTACTGCCCCTCTTGGGACATGTTCCAGAAGGCAGACAGACCAATGGATTTGCTATTTTTCAGGTTTGTGGTTTTTTTTTTTCCCCAAGTACTCTAACACTGAGCTACATCCCAAAATCCATTTTCAGTTTAAGATGAACACACAGACACAGACACACACAGACACACAGACACACACACACACAGACACACAGACACACGCACACACACACAGACACACAGACACATGCACACACACACACACACACACAGACACACATGGAGACACACAGACACACAGACACACACACACACACACACACACAGCCTAGCTTAGGTGAGACTGCTAGGTCTGGACAAACAGCTCATTTGGCAGGTTGAGTTTTGCAGACTACCAGTCACCCAGCCTGAGGGGATGAGGGAATGACTGTCCTGCCAGAACACATAGGTGACAGCCACGACCCCAGAATGGGGAGGAGCTGGAGGAAGAAGAAGGCGGGGTTTGGTGCTGTCCCATTTAGACAGCGCATTGTCCCGAACAAACAGCCCATGTCACCATGTGCTTATTAATTTTAAAAGTCTTTCTGAATCAACACATTCTTTGGATGTCCAGAGCTGGGCTTTCTGCAGCCAATGAACACACTTCCCAAAGAGTGTATGGTCCTAAAGGAGAAATGGCTCCAGATGACTCACCCACGGCCCTGAGCACCGCCTGCACAGAACAAGGCACAGGTCCACCCTGCAGCATGATGAAGATGAGCAAAGGCTCCACAGACTCCCAGCATTCCCCACTCCAGCATCAGCCGACCGCCAGCTGCTGGTTCAGAGGAAGCCGAGCCCTGGTAAAGCAAGGGTAAAGGTCCAAAGTGACCCATTCCTTGGGGCGAGTCCACTTGTTAGTCATGTGATCCTGATCAGATCATGTGAGCTTTCTCAACTTTCTCTTCAACAGTGACTTATGGAGTTCTTTAAATTGAATAACGTGCGTCAAGTTCAAGGACTAGGGTAGATGCCTGACAGAGAGGACTTAGGCAGGGAAGACAGTGTACGTGGCTAGCAGAGGCTAGTGAGGATGGAGTCTGCCTGGCACTGCTTGCAGCCGAGCCCATAAAATCTCATCTCTCAACGAGGTAGAAGAATGTCCTTCTGACTTTCCTAGCGGGACCCAGGAAGGTGACGTTGTGTCTTCTGATCTTCAGGCACACCCCCCTGGCTTACTTTTCTTTTTCCTCCTCCCTCTGACCTGTCTCTCTTCTTTTCTTCCTTTTTCCTTTGAGACAGGATTTCACTATATAGCTCAGGTTGGTCTTGAACTCACAACCCTTCTGCCTCAGTTCCTGATCACTGACATTACAACTGAGTACTCCTTCACCCTGGCTTTCACTGGCTGGTTCTCCTAGAGCTTGAGAGAATTCCAGAGATCATTGAGTCCTTCCTTTTTTCTTCACACAGTGAGGCTTCGGCCTCAAACAAACTCAGGACCTCTCTGCTGTGAGCTGAGCCTGAGGGGAGCAAGGCCACCCTTCTTTGGCCCCATGGCCAGAACTTGTGTGTCTGTGCTTTCTGAGTATGCTGCTGGAGCCACTGGGAAGAGCCCCAGGGTCCTCCTCAGGCTGCCGCAAGGGCAAGTGAGTGGGTCAGTCGTAGGGTGTGAACTGCCCCGGTGTTCCCTGTTAGAAGTACTGGGAAGATAGAATCCAGGCACTCAAGACTCACCATCCTCTGCACTCGCTGCTCCACTCAAAGGGCTGACAAGTGACTTGCCATTCGCCTGCACTACAAGCATGCCAAGCACCAGTGCAGTCTCAGGGCGGTCATTACAGAGAGAGAGCAGAGGAGGGGACTTGGTCATGTGTGGCTTTTATTTACACATTTATTTATTGTGTGTGTGGGTAGGTGGGCATGCGGGCGTGCACTCCATGGCATGAGTGTGATCAAAGGACACCTTACAGGAATCACATTTTTTTTTTTTTTTTTTTTTTTGTTTTTTTTGACATGGTTCACTTGGTAGTCCAGGCTGGCCTCGAACTCACAGAGATCGCCTGGCTCTGCCTCCCGAGTGCTGGGATTAAAGGCGTGGGTCACCATGCATGCTCTGAGGTTCCAAATCAGGTTTTCAGCCTTGGCGGCAAGCACCTTTACCCACAGAGCTTTTGTAGATTTGTGCCAGTGTGATACGGGATTTCCTCCCTGAGTATTACTGTCAGGTTGTGCTTGCTCAGTTCTAGAGCCGTGTGTGTGTGTGTGTGTGTGTGTGTGTGTGTGTGTGTGTGTGTCCCTGTGTGTCCATATGGATGTCAGGGAAGTATACACCTCTGTGAGCACACAGGTACCGTGGGAATGTAGGATGGTCAGTAAGTCCAGGACTTGTCTGTAGCCTGATCTCCCCGTCACTGTTCCTGGAGGGGAGCTGTAACCCAGTCTGGAGGCTACCTAGCTGCCGTCCCCACCCCCACGCCCAGCATCTCACTCTGTCACAACAAGAAGCTTTGGCAGGAAGGGAGGGAGCGTGGGTGCTGCAGAGAGAAAAACACCCTCTAGTTTCAGTAAAACGGCAGGAGAGAAGCCAGCACACAGGGAGCCGGGCGCCTTCTGCTTCTCACAGCCTGCACTGCTGGGCCAGGATGTAGACCATGATTTCCTTCCCTTCCTTCCTCTCTCCCTCCCTGCCACACCCTCACTGTGTGGTTCAGGAAAGGGAAGCCCACAATGAGGGGAGACAAAGGGAATAAAAGATGCTATTTTTGAGTTCTGCTTGCTTTGGGCAAAAACGGTGTGTGTGTGTGTGTGTGTGTGAATGTGGGGGGTGTTGTTACACATGAGTGCCTGTAAATGTGTGAACATGAGTGTATCTGTGTGAATACAAATGCGAGTGTGTTAGTGATTTGAGTGGACTGTGTTCTGAGGACAGTGACAACAGAGAGTGAATGGAGTAGAAAGAAGCAAACGCTCTGCTGGTTCGATACCGGCCTTAGATGATCCGCACAGGTGTGGTTGGAATGTGAAGGTATTTGTGCGCTAGGTCGGCCATCGCTCCATTTGACACAGCTCTGGAATAAAGATGTACGAAACAAAACCCCTCAAGACAGACCCTTTTCACCTGGTTCTTCTGAATCAGGGGACTAGGGCGGTGGTTCCGGGTCTGCACGGCAGAAGCTTACAGCTCAGAATGGTTTGATGATCAATTCACTTAAATGGGGGCTGGGGTTTATCTTATTCTATTTGCTTACAAAATATTTGAGTTTGTAAACAGAACCCCAAGGGCAATATTTATCCCACTCAAGAAATGGAGTTCTTTTTCACCTTTTTGAAGTGTCTATTTGAATTCCAACAATATGGTAATTATAAATCACTTCTTTCCAGCAATTCATTAAAGCAAGTCCTAGAGGCAATACTTGCTGAAAATAGGAAGACTGTTTCTTTTTACTTAAAAAACCTATAATGAATTCTAATAGTTTATCTGACTTATTAAAGTAAATTCACATATGATCATAATAACTTCTAGGACTTACTGAATGCTTATCACAAACCAGGCATTGATTTAAGACTTGTAATATATGGCCTGGCCTGGTGGTGAACATCTTTAATCTTGGCACTCAGGAGGCTGAGGCAGGCAGATCTCTGTGAGTTCAAGGCCAGCCTGGTCTGTGAAGAGAGTTCCAGACCAGCTGAGGCAACACAGTGTGGCCGTGTGTGGAAAAGAAGAGGAGGAGGACACGGACCATCTCGGGTGTGAAAGAACTCAGAAGGTGCTAGGAAAAGGACTGAGATGCTTCTGGATCCCCCCCCAGAAAGAGGAAGCAGGGAGAAGAAAATGGAAGATGCTGAGAGGGAATGTACAGCCAGAAGAATCATGGAGAGTGGCTTTATTACTTTGACTCTTTGAAGTGAGAACTAGCTTATGAAGGTGGGGAGGGAGCAGTCTGGGAATAAACTAAGAAAAGGAACCGGAAACCATCCTCTCTGCCTGCTGAAGAGGCTGTCAGCATGTCCCTGCCTCTTGCTGGAGTCAGCGCCTTTCCAGAGATAAATGGCAGGGCTCAAAGAGGTTTCATGCGGGGCCTGTGCTGGCACTTGAATGGCCCTAGGATATTTTAGTCACAAGAGAAGAGGCCTGGAAGTCGGAGACCAGGCCCAGGCTGACCGTAGCTGAAGGTGGATTTTGTTTTTGTTTTGTAGGAGTTCTCACAGTTACCACTGGATTTAACTGTGACACTGAAAAGAGATCAAGATATGGTGAGACAGACTGCAGTCCATCCAGTTGGAAGGCCGAGGCGGGAAGGTTCTGAGGGCAAGGCAAATATAAGCTATACACTGAGACCTTGACTCACAAAACCAACAAGAACAAAACAAAAAAGCTGAGGTGATCCGGTGGCGGTGGTGCATGCCTTAAATCCCAGCACTCGGGAGGCAGAGGCAGGTGGATCTCTGTGAGTTCAAGGCCAGCCTGGACTGCTGCAAAACAACAACAACAAAAGAATCATCTTTTCTTTTCTTTTAAA
The DNA here is from genome assembly GCA_902168425.1 of Peromyscus attwateri. NCBI lineage: Eukaryota > Metazoa > Chordata > Mammalia > Rodentia > Cricetidae > Peromyscus > Peromyscus attwateri. Next base: position 29,490 of record CABHPP010142354.1, on the reverse strand, counting down.
TGGGAATCTCAGACTTGTATGTTCCCCAGGCTGCCCTCGAACCCCTGAATTCATGCCTCAGCCTCCACAGGAGCTGGATTTACAAGCAGATGCCACCAAGCCTGGCTAGAATAAGAGAAATTATAAGATTATAAAGTCCTTACCAATGTGACACTAGAGATTGACTTGTTGGAGCTTTAGAAGGCAGAAGTCACAGCTTGGTGGGTTAACCTGGGTCTCTGGTCCTTTGGATGCCCCAGCCTGAGTCAGGGAACAGTTTTATCCTTATATTACTGCTGACTCAAAGCCTATGTAGCCTGAAACCCATTCTCAATGCATCACACCTCACATGCATGTGATCATGCCCTCCACACACTCCTGCTTTTCTGGCTCCGGTCAGTCTCCCCTCTAGATATTTTGATGTCTCTGTCTGTCATATTGTGTTCCTCAACCTCTGAGTACTTTGTCCCCTGGTTTTCCCAACTCTTCTCCCACCCTGGGACAGTGATACCTAAAGCTGCAGGATGCGCCGTAAGGCTCCAAGGAAGGTTAAAATCCTGAGATCTTGGACCAGACAGCTATCTCTGATTTCCTAGAACCTAGAAACTGCTCACATAAGCTAGGGGAGGGAAGCCTTCTCTTCCACCCTCTGCTGGCTTCAAGAGGTGTATGTAAACAAACTAATGATCTGACAGCAGACAGAAAGAAAAAAGATTCCTTATTTCAAGGGCGAGACTAAGAACAGGCCTTTCTCACCTCATAGAGGAGAGTGTATCCAGGGAACACGGGTTTACCAGCTGTGACTGAGACAGATGCAGAATCTAGTCCCATATCTCATACTTTCGTCATTGAGAAGGGAGAAAGGAGCCAGGCGGTGGTAGCACACCTTCAATCCCAGCACTTAGGAGGTAGAGGCAGGTGGATCTCTGTGAGTTCAAGGCCAGCCTGGTCTACAGAGAGAGTTCCAGAAACCCTATCGAGAGAGAGAGAGAGAGAGAGAGAGAGAGAGAGAGAGAGAGAGAGAGAGAGAGAAAGGGGAGATTTCCAGGCCTTAAGAGATTTGGGATTCGAACTGAGCATGACAGTGCATGTCTGTAATTCAAGCACTTATAAGGTAAAGTAGGATGACCAATAATTCAAGGCTAATTTCTGCTACATAGGGAGTTCAAGGCAAGCCTGGGTTACATAAGAGTCTGTCTCAGCTGGGCAGTGTTGGTGCATGCCTTTAATCCCAGCACTCGGGAGGCAGAGCCAGAAGGATCTCTGTGAGTTCGAGATCAGCCTGGTCTACAGAGGGAGATCCAGGACAGGCACCAAAACTACACAGAAAAACACTGTCTCTAAAAACAAACAAGCAAACAAACAAAAGAGTCTGTTTCAAAGCCAGGCATGGTGTACACCCCTTTAATCCCAGCACTTGGGAAACAGAGGCAGGCAGATCTCTGTGAATCTGAGGCTGGTTTGGTCTACATAGTGAATTCCAGGACAGCCAGGGCTACACAGAGAAACCCTGTCTCAAAAAAAAAAAAAAAAAAAAAAAAAAAAAAGAAAAGAAAAGAAAAGAAAAAGAAAAGAATAAAAGACCCCACCTCAAAAGATAACAAAACAAATACAAAAGCAGAGAAAAAGAGTCAGGACTTACCAATGCCCATGCTAGTGCTAAAAAAGCACCATTCTTGACAACACAGAGGAGATGGCCAATATTCCGAGTTTGAAGGCCTAGGAATCCTGGGCTCATGTCTCCTGAGTGGGAAAGACAGCAGACAGCAGCTTTACAGATGGATTCACAGGTCTAACAGGAAAAACTGGCCAAACAGGAACAGGCTGTCTCAGAAGAGGGGCCTCCAACTCTTATCTTGATGTGATGAAGGAACGTGGTCACCAGCTTTTATCAAATGAGAATCGCATTCAGCATTTCTATGGCCTGGGCACCAACAATTTCCCTGCCAATTCCTGTGAAGGAGAATCATTGGCCAATCACAGGCTTGCTCCAGGGTATTAGCACCTGAACTCAAACTACAACTCCCGCTTAGAGCAGAGGGCTTGTGGTCTGTGTTAGTTACTGGTCTTACAGTTGCAGCCGAATACCTGACAAATGCATAGGGGAAGGGCTTGTTCTGTCTGAAGTTCCTGTACACAGTCCATCATGGTGGGGGAGGCAGGAGTGAGGGGCAGCAGCTCACCTCGCACTCAGTCAGGAAGCAGCCAGAGATGAGCGCTGGTGCTCAGCTCGCTCCCTCCTTTTATTCAGTCTGGAACCCCAGCTAAGGAAATGGTGCCCCCCACATTCAGGTTGGATCTTCCCAGCTCAATTATCCTAATCTAGAAAATTCCTCATTCCTTAGTGATTTGTCTTCATGTGGACTTTAAATCCCATCAAGTCGATAATCAAGATGAACTCTTCCAGGGCTAAACAAATGTAGGCGTCACTATGAGGCATGCTGGTGGTTTGAAGGAGAAGGCTCATGTGTGAGAATACTCGGTCCCAGATAGGCAGGACTGTTTAGGAAGGATGGGGCGGGGCTTTGTTGGAGGAGGCGTGTCATTTGATTCCTGTTCTCTTTCTCTCTGTCTCGTGGTTGCAGATCAAGGTGTGAGCTCTCGGCTGTTTCTTTGCTCCAACATCATGGACTCTAGCCCTCTGAAGCCTTAAGCCAAATTAAACGCTTTCTTTTGTAAGTTGCTTTGGTCATAATGTTTTATCACAGCAATAGAAAAGTAACAAAGACAGGAACCAAAGGGAATTTTCTCGTTATGATGTGGCAGCTTGCTCAAGAGGGAGAATATAGAGCCAGGCCGCCGTGGCGCATGCCTTTTATCCCAGCACTCGGGAGGCAGAGGTAGGTGGATCTCTGTGAGTTCGAGGCCAGCCTGGACTACAGAGCAAGTTCCAGAACAGGCTCCAAAGCTACACAGAGAAACCCTGTCTTAAAAAAAAAAAAAAGAGTCAAAATAGAAATGAAATCCAGAGGCTGAGAAAGCAGCGGTCTCCAGGGAGAGGGACACATGAAAGTGACCGCAGTCCAGAGTTCTCAGTGCAAGTACAAAGTCACAACCAACTGTGACACAGAATCGTTCAGTATGGGCAGAGGTAAGAGGCTAGTGGAAGTATCTGAAGAAAGGACTCAAGGGGTTGGGTAGGACGGCTCAGTGGGTAAGGACACTTGCTGCCAAACCCCAGGCCCCACGGGATGGAAGGAGAGAACTGACCCCTGCAAGTTGTGCTTTGGCTTCTACTGAGACATCTTCATGCGCGCGCGCGCACACACACACACACACACACACACATGTAAAAGAAAAACATTTGAAAAAGAAAGAACCAGAAACGGGAGAGTAGAGCCTAACTCGGAAGGCCACTCCAGAAGCGGATTCTTAGGAAGACAGCTGAGGGGCAGTGGCTGACCAGTGAAGACGGGCAAGTTTTCCCAGGGACCTGGGGACTGGGAGAGCTTCTCACCCTGGCCCCTGCTCCCCGTCTCTCTTCTCTCCTTCCCCCGGCCCCACATTCTCTTCGCATGCCCGGCCAGAAACATCCTCACAGGCTGCTGCTCTAATTACTTTATCCCATTTTAATTCTGCTGAGTTAGGAGCCTGTGAACTCAAGAGGAAATTCATGCAAAACACGGGACAAACTGAATGTTCTGGCATTTTAGAATCAAGTCTGACCCCATCTGCCCCCTTTCATCCTTCCTTCCTCCCAGCTTGAAAAATCTGGGGGTGAACATGCTGCTGGGAAAAAGGTGGAATGGATGGGTAAGACGTAGGGTTTGATTGAATAATTTGAGCATTTCTGAAGGGAACAGAGGACAAAGTAGAACTTTCCAGCCTGTGGGTGTGGGTGTGGGGACTTTATTGGGTCCTTTTTGGAACCAATGGAGTCCATTTCTACAGCTCTGAAATACTGTTTGTGGGTCATAATGGTTCCCCATGTGTCACAATATTTACAAAATCAGCCCTTGGGAGGCCTAGGCAGGAAGACTGCGTTCAAGGTCAGTCTGAACTATAGTGAGACCTCATCTCAAAACAAACAAAAACACAGAAGAGGCAAGACTTCCTGTTCCAGGCTGTTTGTAGGGGCTGAATGAGAGGCTGAGGCAGGAGGATTCAGAGTTCAAGGTCTACTTCAGTATCTAGTGAGTACAAAGTCAGCCTGGGCAACTCAGTGAGACCCCAATCAAACTGAAAACATAAAAGTGGTGGTGGGGTCCTAGCTGGGCGGTGGTGGTGCACACCTTTAATCCCAGCACTTGGGAGGCAGAGGCAGGTGGATCTCTGAGTTCGAGGCCAGCCTGGTCTACAAAAGTGAGTTCTAGGACAGCAAGGACTGTTACACAGAGAACCTTGTCTCTGGGAAAAAAAAAAAGTGATAGTGGGTGGGGTCCTAATGATGCAGCTCAGTGGAAGGGAGCTTGCCAGGGCTCTGGATTCAACCCCAGTACACAAAAAAAAATGAGGATAACCAAGATAGTAAAATGACATTTTTTATGCGTCCATGAAAATGCAATAAGCAATCATGATATGTTAATGTAAGGAACTTATTTTGGTGAAAAAAAATTACTGTTTTCTAAAGAAAAGAACAAATTGGGTGTGATGGTGCACACCTTTAGTCCCAGCACTTGGAAGGCAGAGCCAGGCGGATCTCTGAGAATTTGAGGCTAGCCTGGTCTACAGAGCAAGTTTCAGGACAAAATAGACCGACCCTGTCTCAGGGAGAAAAAAAAAAAACAAAACCAAACATACAACCACCCCTCCCCCACCCTCAACATGGGGTTTTGGTTCTTTAGAGATATTTATTTGGCTTTAGTATATAGATGTTTTCTCCCATGCATGTCTCTGCATGATCTGCATGCTAGGGACCTGCAGCAGTCAGAAGAGGTCGTTGGATCTCCTGGAACCTGAGTTACAGATGGTTGTGAGCCACCTTGTGATTTCTGGGAGTTGAACCTAGGTCCTCTCTGAGCACCCCCGTGGTGGCCCGAATAGTTAAGGCCTCCACAGACTCAGGTCCTTGAATGTTTGACTCTTAGGGAGTGGCACTATTAGGAGGTGTGGCCTTGTCAGAGGAAGTGTGTCACTGTGGAGGCGGGCTTTGAGGTCTCATAGATGCCCAAGTCATGCCCAGTGGGACAGACTCCTGCTCCTGCTGCCTGTGGATCAAGCTGTAGAACTCTCAGCTCCTCCAGCACCATGTCTGCCTGCACACTGCCATGCTTCCCACCATGATGATGATGATGGACTAAACCTCTGAAGCTGTAAGCCAGCCCCAGTTAAATGTTTTCCTTTATAAGAGTTGCCATGATTATGGTGTCTCTTCACAGCAGTAGAAACCCTGACGGAGACAACCACCCCCCCCCACACACACACAGACACACAAACACACACCTTTTTTTGAGACGGGGTCTCATTATTTTCCTTGTCTGGCCTGGAACTTCCTATATAGCCCAGGAACACTAGTTTCTAAATTTTCTTTACTTATTCTAAGTTTGTGTCTGAGTCTGTGTGTGTGGCTGCCAGTGAGTACATGCCATGGCATACATTTGGAAGTCAGGACATCTACTAGAAACTGGTTCTTTCCTTCCACTGCGGATTTTGGGACTTGAACTCAGGATGTCAGGCTTGAGTGGATATTGATTAGTCTTTATCAACTTGACACAAACTAGAGACACCTGGGAAGAGGGGATCTCAATTAATGAATTGCTTCCATCAGATGGCCCTATGGACATGTCTGTGGGGCATTTCTTGATTTCTAATTAGTAGAGGAGGGTCCAGTCCACTCTGGGAGTACCGCCCGTGTGCAGGTGGTCCTAGACTGTGTAAGAAGGGTAGCAGAGGACAGAGGTTCAGTAGCCAGCACCCACACGATGGCTCACAACTTCCTGTAACTCCAGTTCCAGGGGATCAGATGCTCTTTTCTGCTTCCCTCGTGGGTACTGTACAAACCTACAAGCAAAGAAAACGTCCATACACATACAATAAAAACGAATCTTTACAAAAAGATAGAGAGGTCGTTGACCGTGAGCCGGAAGAGAACTGTGAGCAGCATTCCTCCATCCCGTTAGTGCCTGCACTGGCTTTCCTCAGGGATGTACTGTGACCTGGAGGTCAAGGAAACCCTTTTCTTCCCCAGGTTGGTCTTAGTATTTTATCACAACAACACAAAGCAACGTAGGACAAGTGACAAGTGACTTTTACCTGCTGAGCTGTCCCACGGGCTCAACACACAGTACTTCCTTTTTTTTTTAATTTAATTTGTTAATTTGTTTAAAATTTTTTTTAAAGATTTATTTATTTATTATGTATACAGAAGAGGGTGCCAGATCTCATTACAGATGGTTGTGAGCCACCATGTGGGTGCTGGGAATTGAACTCAGGACCTCTGGAAGTGCAGTCGGTACTCTTAACCTCTGAGCCATCTCTCCTAATTTGTTAATTTTTTAAATTGAAATAGGATTACATCACTTCCCCCTCTTTCCTTCCTGCAGCCCCTCCCAGTTACCCTCTGTCCAACCCCTCCTGTATTCCCCCACTCTCAAGTTGAGAGCCTCTTTTTCTTTGATTATGTTTGCTACCTAAGTGTGTGTGTGTGTGTGTGTGTGTGTGTATACGTGCATGTGCACACACACACATATGTAAATAGAACCTGTGAAGTCTGTTTTTGTTGTTTGTGCCTAATCCTTCAGACAGGCTAATTCTCCTCCCATTGGTCAACAGTTGTCTGCACTTCTTTTTCTTTGTTTAGGGGTGGGAACCTCAAAATTTTCCTCCTTCCACGTTAACATGTGTTGTTGTTGTTGTTGTTTCTCTTTTGGAGGGCCCGCCACCCAGCTCCTAAATAAATCACCCATGGAGGCTTATTCTTAATTATGAATGCTTGGCCCTAGTTTGGCTTGTTTCTAGCCAGCTTTTCCAAACTTTAAATTACCCCGTCTATCTTTTGCCTCTGGGCTTTTCCTTTTCTATTCCTGTATACCTTTTTTTGTGTCTCCACTGCTGGTTGTGTAGCTGGGTGGCTGGCCCCTGATGTTCTCCTCCTTCTCTGGCTCCTTCTTCCTTCTCCCAGTTTTCTCCTTCTATATATTCTCTCTGCCTGCCAGCCCCGCTTATCCTTTCTCCTGCCTTGCTATTGGCCGTTCAGCTCTTTATTAGGCTATCAGGTGTTTTAGACAGGTACAGTAACACAGTTTCACAGAGTTAACAAATGCAATGTAAACAAAAGTAGCACACCTTAAAATAATATTCTATAACAAACATGTCCATTGATATTGTTCTGATCTTGTTTATACAGCCATCTCTAGGATTGACTTTCACAGCAGACTTCTTATTATTCTGGGTCTTACAGTCTTTCCACCCCCTCTTCCTCCATGTTCCCTGAGCCAGGAGCTGTGTTGTAGATGTATCCATTGGAGCTGGGCTCCATTGATCTCTGCATTGTTCCAGTTGTGATTTTCCTCACAGTAGTTTCTTTTTGTTGTTTGTTGTAAAATATTAGTTTAAGATGTGTTATATTGAGGCTGGAGAGATGGCTCAATGGTTAAGAGCACTGGCTGCTCTTCCAGAGGTCCTGAGTTCAATTCCCAGCAAACACATGTTGGCTCACAACCATCTGTAATGAGATCTGGAGCCCTCTTCTGGCCTGCAGGCATACATGCAGGCAGAACACCATATGTGTAATAAACAAATTAAAAAAAAAAAAAAAAAGACGTGTTACATTCATTTATGCTATGGAATATTTGTTTAATGATGCAAAGATATGTTGCATTCTTTTATGTTGCATTTGTTTAACTGTAAAACTGTGTTACTTTGTCTACCTAAAACATCTGATTGGTTTAATAAACAGTGAACAGTCAATAGTTAGGTAGGACAGAGAAACAGGTGGGGCTGCCAGGCATAGAGAATAAATAAGAGGAGAGAAAAGTGTGAGGAGCAAGAAAAGGAGGAGAGCAAGACGCTGGGGGCCAGCCAGCCACAGAGTAAGAAGGAAAGAGATATATAGAATAAAGAAAGGTAAAAAGCTCAGAGGCAAAACATAGTTAAAGAGAAACGGGATAATTTAAGTTAGAAAAGCTGGCTAGAAACAAGCCAAGCTAAGGCCAGGCATTCATAAGTAAGAATAAATGGGTGGCAGGCCCCCAAAGAATAAAAAAGAAAAAAAAACTATAGTTGTTATTCTTTTTGTTTTGTTTTGTTTTTATGACAGGGTCTCTCTACATACTCTGGCTGTCCTGGAACTCACAGAGATCCCCTGCCTATGCCTCCCTAATGCCAGGATTAAAGGCATGTGCCACCATGCCACATTCCCACATAGTAGTTTCTCAAAGATCATTTGCAATATGGAATGTAGAGCCATATCAAGTAATTCCCATCAATTACATTGAAGTTTATTGGTTTATCTTACACTTTAAAGAGACTTTGTGACACTGTATATTGGGTATTTAGAAAACACAAGTCTACTACAATATGCAGATCTTCTAAATGTTGCTGCATTTCATTATCTATAGTTACTTTAAAGATCACATTAATTAGGGGGCTGGAGAGATGGCTCAGAGGTTAAGAGCACTGACTGCTCATCCAGAGGTCCTGAGTTCAATTCCCAGCAACCACATGGTGGCTCACAACCATCTGTAATGAGATCTGGTGCCCTCTTCTGGCCTGCAGACATACAGGCAGACAGAACACTGTATACATTAATAAATAAATAAATCTTTAAAAAAAAAAAAAAGATCACATTAATTAAATCACCATCAATCTCAGAAGAGAAGTCTTTAAGTATTGGGAAGCATTCAAGTTCATGGTGGCAGATACAAATGTTCCAAAATTCTAATTTTTCAATTGAGAGCGTGAATTTTATCATTGGCAACAAATACTGTCAGCTGCTTTCCTTGAAGTGACAGGTTTACTTTGTTCATTTTTGGGAAACTATCTGCCAAATCCTCAAATCTGAATCATTGAAGTTTGTGTCTCAGTCATTCTTTCAAGTAAAATGGACTCCATGAAAAAAAAAAAAAAAAAAAAAAAACAGGCTATGCTAGGCAGTGGTGGCGCACGCCTTTACTCCTAGCACTCGGGAGGCAGAGCTTGTCTCTTCCGAGATTTTGGCGAGACCCTGAGAAAAAAAAAAAAAGACGGCAGGTAACAAGTGCAGAAGAGTCATCACTCCTGGAGAAGGTTGCCACACTCAGGATGCAGTCAGGCTTCTTCATAGATGCTTCCAATTCTGTCGGAGTATTTAAAAGATACACTCAAGGCTGGGCAGTGGTAGTGGCACACGCCTTTAGTCCCAGCACTCGGGAGGCAGAGGCAGGCAGATCTCTGTGAGTTCGAGGCCAGCCTGGTCTACAGAGTGAGTTCCAGGACAGGTTCCAAAAGTTACACAGAGAAACCCTGTCTTGAAAAACAAAAACAAAAACAAAACAAAACAAAAAAAAAAAAAAAAGATATACTCAAGCCTGCGGGGACTTAGTAGAACTTTTTTTTAATTACTGTTTTGTCATGGTATTCCTAAGTGAGCCCAGATAGTGAAGGGTAGCCGTGACTGCTGGGACTGTTCACGACTGCTTAGACCTGTTTCTCGGTGCAGGCTGTTTTACCCCCATTGCTTTTCCACCGTTACAAGCGTGAGCAGATGCATTGTACAGTGCTAAGAAAGTGGTCTAACCTCTGGCCTCCTGAGAGGCTCATGGTGATCTCTGGGGTTCTGTATTAGTTGCTTTTCTCCTCGCTCTCACCACACACCTAACGAAAGCAACTTAAGGTGGGAAGGGCCTGTTTGGGCTCAGGTGGAGGGTGCGGGTGACCACGGCAGGGAAGGTGTGCTGACAGAGCATAGACTCGCTCTTCTTACTCTCTCCTCAGATGAACTCATCTGCTGCCTGTCAACGACTCACACACAAACGACCCACACACTTAGCATCTTTGGCCTCTCCCTGGAGTCCTAGACCAGGTGTCAAGCTGCCAACTCCATCTTGGCACTTGGATGTCTCTGAGGCCCTTCAAGGGTGTAATTCATGTAATTCATGTGTAAGAATTTGCCTATAGGCGGTGGTGGTGCACCCCTTTAATCCCAGCACTCGGGAGGCAGAGGCACGTGGATCTCTGTGAGTTCAAGGCCAGCCTGGGCTACAAAGGAGTTCCAGGACAGCTTGGGCTGTTACACACAGAAACCCTGTCTTGAAAAAAAAAAAAAAACCCACACACACAATTCAAAATCTTGTTTAAAGTCTTCAACAATTCCCCATTACCCTCAAGATGAGGATCAGTATTTGACACAGCCTAGCTCTCCAATGTAGGTCAAATTGTTTGTTGAAGTTCTGGGGTCAGGGGTTGGAGACAGATGGCTCCACAGTTAAGAACACTCACCAGCTGCTTTTCCGGATGACCCTGGTTTGATTCCCAACATCCATATGGTGGCCCAGAACCATCTGTAATTCCAGTTCCAGAAAACCCAAAGCCCTCTTCTGACCTCTGTGGGCACCAGGTACACACAGTGCATAGACATACATGCTGGCAAAACACCCATACTCATAAAATAATAATTATAAAAAGTTCTGAGGCTAAGGACTAGGAGACAGCCAGTGATAGAGTGCCTTAGTGGTATGTTCTTTCAATTTCTTTTTTTTAAACTTTTTTATTTATTTACTTTGTGTATATGAATATTTTGCCTTCATGCATACACATACACCATGTGTGCCTGTTGGGTCCCCTGTTACTGAGGTTGCAAAATGGTTGTGAGCCATTATGTGGGTGCTGGGAATTGAACCCGGGTCCTCTGCAAGAGCAACAAGTGCTCTTAACCACTGAGCCGTCTCTCCAGCCTCGATTCTCTGGATTTCTTAAAGAGAAAGAAATAGAATCATGCCCCTTTCTTTATATACACTCATCATGGGATGTATGTATATTCATTAATAGTATTGTTAGAGAGAGAGGCTGAGAAAAAGGACAGTTACGAGTAGGCAAGAAGTATAGGTGTGTCGGCACACACCTTCAATGCCAGCACTTGGGAGGCAGGCTAATCTCTGAGCTCTCAAGGCTAGCCTGGTATAGCTAGAGTTCCAGGGCTACAGAGTAAGACCCTGCCTTGAAAAATAGACAAGAAGGAAGATAGGAAGGTGGGCGTGGCTTCTCAAGACAGAGCATGTTTTAGTGCAACTTAAAAAATTGTTTTTAAATTCATTATTGTGCGTGTGTGTGCACAATGTGCATGTGGGAATGTGATGTGTGTGTGGAGGTCAGAGGATAACTTTATGGAATTGGTTCTCGACTTCCACCTTTATATGGTGTCTGGGGATTGAACTCAGGCTGCCACGCATGGCAAGTGCATCTCCCTGCTGAGCCATTTCACCATGGGCATTGAAATGACTTTTTTTATTTTTTATTTTTTGAGACAGGGTTTCCCTGTGTAGCTCTGGCTGTCCTGGGTCTCACACTTTAGACCAGGCTGGCCTCGAACTCAGAGAACCGCCTGCCTCTGACTCTTGAGTGCTGGGATTAAAGGTGTGTGCCACCACCACCCAGGTAAATGTTTAAAAAAATACATAAATGCAGAAGCAGCCATATAGTGTATATTTGTGTGTGTGTGTGTGTGTGTGTGTGTGTGTGTGTGTGTGTATGAGAGAGAGAGAGAGAGAGATTGCCCACCATAGTGAAAGGATCAAAGTATCGATATAGGCTCAAAGGATCGATACAGGCTCAGGACACCCCAGGACCAAGTTCTCAGCACAGAGGGCAGGGAATAAGAGACAAAGACAGGAGATGGAGGACAAGGGAGAAGGGGAAGGGACAAGAGAGGGGGCAGGGATGTTTGTCTCTGGATGGTGGAGACAGACAGACATGGCCCATAGGCAAATGGCAATTTATAAAGGTAAAAGGGGAAACCTTGTGTTGGGATGAAGTATTTCATTTTAATCGAGCATGTTAATTAGGTGAGCCAAAGGGGGCTTCTGGTCGCTGGACTTTAGTACTTTGAGAGCTGGACCTTGGTGGCTGGCTTTAGGACTGTAACGTAATGGTTTTTAGCAAGGCAAAAGGAAGGGATAGAAGGGCCAGGCCTGCCAGAGCCATGTTTTCATGCTCAAGCTGGCTAGAGTCCCTTCAGAGAGTGTGTGTTTAAGACAGGGTATTGCTATGTAGCTGTGGTTGACCTGGTACCCACTTGTGTATCCCAGGCAGGCCTCACACTTGTAGTGATCCTCCTGCCTCCACCTCCCAAGTGCTAGAATTGCAGGCATGAGTCACTGCTGTGTGACAAAACTTCCTGGGAAGATGCTACATATGTCTGCCTGCCCCAGATAGGGAGCCATGACAGACCAAAGTATAGAATACCACCAAAATCCAACTTGGTGAATCAGTGAGTTTTACTCGGGTTACTTACAGGAGAAGAAATCACTCAATGGCAGTCATATCACCAAAGCCCACCCCAGCACAGGTGACAGCTCATGAAATCTGGGAACCTGGAGCACACTGCACAGCCTGCAGGCAGCTCAACAGGTTGGAGAAGGCCCCTTCCAAGTGATTCAGTTGTTCTAAACATGCTTCCAGGCAGCTGGTCCAGATTCAGTGCGGTCTTTGCAGGTTGGCTTGTCTGAGAGTCTTCTTGGCAGCTTTTATTGCTTACTCTGGCAGGGAGGAGCCTAGTGAATCTGGTCAGTTTCAGGGACTTCCTGAAGCCATTTTGAGTTGTTTGCCTTCCTTCTTAAGGAGCTTCCTTAAGGAACTTAAGGAACTGCAGGATGGAATGTTTCAATCTCAGAGGAAACTTATACAACAGCCACAACACCAGGATAATAAATATTGTGGAGTCAATGGTTGAATGAGGCCTAGGATGGCTCCTGTGAGCACGGATTAATGGATGGAAATAAGTCTTCTGCCCCGGGCTCCCACGCTAAGGGAAGACCTATTTTTATTTTTATCATGTCATAGCATTTCAAAGAAAAATTCTGCCTTGTCTCAGGCATTTCATCAAAGTGTCCTCCTAAGCAGGGGACACATTTGTCTTCCTTTTGACACAGGAAGCCTTTTGTACCCCATCACTCATTCTGCCAATTGCTCTGAAGAAGTTTAGTTAGAAATACTGGCCTTTCAGGCTTGTAAGAGAGAAGATCTCATCCTTCTCTCCCGTTGGCACTTGTCTGGAAGACCCATTTTAGCAAGAGAGAACAAAATAAGTGTTAGGAAAACAGAGAATGAGCACAAACAAAGTTCGGCCCTCCACAGAGGGAAGGGGAGGGGAAGCTGCCGTCTGTTAAGCACCTACTAAGTTCCAGGTCTTTGCCCTTTTGAGACAGGGTTTCACTAAATGGTCCTGAAGGGCCTGGAATTTGTGTTGGTGCTTCTACCTCTCTCTGCCTCTTGAGTTCCAGGATTAGAGGCCTGGCCACCATATCTAGCTTGTTTGTTTTGAGACAAGAACTTGCTATATAGTCCAGTGGGGCTCAAACTTGCCATTCTCCTGTCCCAGCTTCCTAAAAGCTGGGATTGCAGGTACGTGTCATCATATTCTTGTCATTTAGTCTTTATAGCAGCCCTGTAAGGTGGAAATAATTGTCCCATTTGTGTATAGGAGGGAACAACAAAAGTCCAGAGACGTTAACTAACTTCTAAAGCCCAACATTTCAGTGTATCAGAATGGTTTACCCACCCACTGCTCAGCCCGTCTAAGGGACTCAGTACGGGTCAAAACCTTGCAGCAGGCCAAACTATTTACCATAGGACGTAACACCTCTCAGTTTCCTGAGCCGCCACAGCCTGTCCACATTCTTTTCTGCTTTAGTTAACTAAACCAGAGAGAAGCTCTAACATAAACCTACAAGTCCAGGCCCAGCGGTGGTGCACACACACGTTTACTCCCAGCCCTCGGGAGGCAGAGGCAGGTGGATCTCCGAGATTTTGAGGCTAGCCTGGTCTACAGAGTGAGTTCCAGGACAGTCCAGAGCTACACAGAGAAACCCTGTCTCGAAAAACAAAACGAAACAAAAAACCTGCCAGTCCATAGCCTGTCCAGTTACCGCTAGCTCGTGGCCTGCTGCGAAAAGATGAACTGTCTTAGGAAGCACGAGTTCCCTGGTGGGAAACAGTGGCTTTTCTCTCAGGTCAGATACTCTGAGGAGAAAGAGCCATTAACTTCAGGCCAAAAATGAGTCTTGAATCCAGATTTAGCAGCTACTCCAGGAGTGTCCTGAGGAGCCCCATGTGCCTCTTCAGGCATTTGATACTAACCTGTGCTTGAGCTAACTTGAGAGGGCCTTCTCCCTCCTGAAGAGTCTGACTTCAATGACTATGGAGTTAAAGAATTCAACCCAGGTCTGTCTGTTTGCAGAGCCCTGAACTTTCCATCGTCCTTACCACAGAGGATAAGTCCCTGAGCCATGAGGAAAGCCCAGGTAGAGAGAAGTACTGTGGTGGTTTGAATAAGTATGGCCCACATAGACTCCTGTGTATGAATGCTTGGCCCATAGGGAGGGGCACCACTAGGAGGTGTGGCCTTGTTGGAGTAGGTGTGGCCTTGTTGGAGGAAGTGTGTCACTGTGGGGGCGGGCTTTGAAGTATCATATGCTCAGGATACACCCAGTGTGGCACACAGTCTCCTTTTGCCTGTGGATCAAGGTATAGATCTCTCAGCTTCTTCTCCAGCACCATGTCTGCCTGCATGCCACCCTGTCACACCATGATGATAATGGACTAAGCCTCTGAACTGTCAGCCACCCCCAATTAAATGCTTTCCTTTATAAGAGTTGCCATGGTCATGGTGTCTCTTCACAGCCGTAGAAACCCCAACTTAGACGGGTGCCAACGCAAAGCAGGCTGTAATAGCAGCCATTTTCTCTAGGCTGCCATAAAATGGTCTACAGAGTAAGGGACCACACTGTCGCGTCCCCAGTGCAGGCCACAGTTCACTGTGTCACTTCTTGTGCAAAGCCGCTGGTCATCGGTGATAGTACTTGGTACTCCTAGCCAGATAATGGCCCTACTTGGATAGTTCAGTGTAGAACTCTTTGGGATCAGACAGAAGAGTTCAAATCCTCTTCCTGTCTGTCTGAGAGAGGCAACACAACGCTTCTCTGTTCCTTAGTGTTCACATCTCTAAAAATGGGTATAATTCTTTTTTTTTTTTTTTGGTTTTTCGAGACAGGGTTTCTCTGTGTAGCTTTGCGCCTTTCCTGGAACTCGCTTGGGAGACCAGGCTGGCCTCGAACTCACAGAGATCCGCCTGCCTCTGCCTCCCGAGTGCTGGGATTAAAGGCGTGCGCTACCACCGCCCGGCAAAATGGGTATAATTCTTATATCACAGTATAAATTACAAGAAGTCAATGCATAAGACCTCAGGTTAGGAGAGTTAATATTTAATGGCTGTAGAGTTTTAGTTGGGGAAGATGCAAATGGACATTGGTAGTGATGACAGTAACTTAATGCCCCAGAACTATAAACTTAAAAATGGCCAAAATGATCATTTTCCCCAAGTGTGTGTGTGCACATGTGCTCATGTGAGTATGTGTATGCTATGGTGCACATGTGCAGATCAGAAGACAATCATGTGTGTCAGTCTTTACCTCTCACCTTATTTGAGACAAGGCCCCTTGTAGTTCACTGACACTGCCGGGGTTCACCCGTCTGTGCCCCATCTCACTGCAGGAGCACTGGATTACAGGTGTGTATTACTGCATCTGGCTTTATGTGAATTCCGGGGATTCAACAAACAAAGACATCACCCCTGTAGCAAACGCCTTATAAATGTTGTTTTCCATGTTTATCTCCACAGAAGAGAGCAAGGTTAAGTCAGTCTTGGTGCTCTTAACTAAAAGTATCTTTCAGCTGCTGTGGAACAATCTTTTTGTACACTGTGAATATGTGTTACTCTCATTGGCTAATAAAGAGCTGACTGGCCAATAGCTAGGCAGGAAAAGGTTGGGCGGGACTTGTGGACAAAAAGAGAGTACAAGGAGATGGACGGTGGTGATGCACATCTTTAATCCCAGTACTTGGGAGGCAGAGGCAGGTGGATCTCTGTGAGTTCGAGGCCAGCCTGGTCTACAGAGTGAGTTCCAGGACAGACAGGGCTACACAGAGAAACCCTGTCTCAAAAAAACAAAAAAAAGGGGGGGGG
>CABHPP010142353.1:0-66342 GCA_902168425.1 Peromyscus attwateri | reverse complement strand
CGAGGGGAGGCGAGGCGCGGAGCACGGCCGGCCGGCCTTTTGTTCGCCGCTCGGGGTGGGGGGACGCGCCGCGGCCGGCGTACCTCGGACCCCCGGGGTGGTCGAGCGCGCCGGGCTGTCCGCACGGACCTGGCCTAGCGCTGCTCACCCTCCATTCCGGCGGCGTCCGGACGGTGTCAGGGCTCCCGGGGCGGGCCGCAGAGTTCGAACCCGGGACTCGATGAGCCGAAGCCCGGCCGTCCCGCCCCGAGGTTCCCAAGCTTGCACCTTCCTGCAGCTCCTCCAGCTGGCGATTGCAGACTAAGCCCGCGCCTCTCGACTGGGGAGATCGGGCCTTGTTGGAGGATGGCTCGGGGTCGGGTCAGGTGAAGATGAGCAGCCGAGCGGGGTGACCCGAGGTCACAGCCCTGGTGACGGGGGGCACAGAGGGTCGTGGAGGGGAAGTTGCTGGCGGTGACCGCGTCTGGGGCGTGTCTTCCAGACTGAAGTTGAGGCGTCTGGCCGGGCGCGTCGCCGGCTTCCATGGAGCTGGAGGGGCAGTGGTGGCGAGGACAGCTGGCTGCAGATATTCACCAGGCACTTCGGTACAAGGTAACCCCGAGGCCCGACCTTCCCATCGCGGCTCTTGTGCTTCCTGGAGAGGCCAGTTAGGTTTTTTGCGCTCCACTTTCCAGGGCAGAGAAGGCGAGTTTGCTTATTTGTCAAGGTTAATTAACTTCTTCCTTCCTTAGGCTGCATCAGAAGAACCTGGAAATGTGGAGAGGAGTGGGGCGTGGTAGTTGGGAGAAGGAAGGTGGAAAGTGATGTTCCAATGTTGCCAGGTGGATCATGGATTTGATCTTGGTGTGTGTGTGTGTGTGTGTGTGTGTGTAAAATACTGAATTTGTATCGAATGAACAGCCGTTCTTGCTTCTAATTGATGCTGCGTGCAGCTGTTGTAAGCCACAGTTAATACATAACTCAGCTCTCAAACTTGTTGTGAGACTTCAGAATACTTAATTCTCAGTTTCTCCGTTTCCTCGTCTGTAAGAGGAGAAATAAATAAGCTGGAGCGTTTCTTATGGGCTGATTGTGAAATCTGATGTCTGTGCTGTACGCGGACTTAGAACAGTGCCCAGCTTATAGAAAGAGCTGTGTGTTAACTTTCTGTTACTTGGTCCTTCAGATTTGAGGCTGTTTGAAAAGCCTTAAGGTGGAAGGAAGGAGCTGCTCCTTGGTACTATCATGTGTAGAAAGTAGATGCGGGATACTTAATAAACACTGAAAAAAAAATACACTCTTTTTGGACCAAAGTCTATGTATTGTTGCTTCTTAAGTAACGATTTTACTTTGAGTGTCCTAAGTCGTATTTATGGGATAGCCCTGCTTCTCTGACATATCCTGCTTCTCTGACATCCAAAGGAGAGATCTAGAAAGATCTCTAATTTAACTCAGTTTCACCTTGACTCTAAAAGAACCACCTTAAGTGTAGAAAACTAAGAATCAAAACAGCTGACTCTTCAATAAGACACTCATGTAGCTTGAGGCTTAAGGGTCCCAGGATAATAGATTTGTATCTTGTGTATCTGACCACATTAATAACCTTGGGACCTTGAGTTCTGGCTTAGTTTGTTAAACGTGCACCCTTTTCTCTAAAGCTTGAAATTTCTAAATGTTCTTTACTAATCCTGACATTCAGTCTCTTCCCCTGAATACACCCCAGACCCGTATGATACTGCTCTACATAAATGTTCCAACTATGGAATGATTCTTAGGAATGTGTGTGTGTGTGTGTGTGTGTGTGTGTGTGTGTGTGTGTGTCCCAATTCACTTTTGATTTTGGGGAGAGATACATGGATTTTCTAAGTGTCAGTCTTTTTATCTCTCTAGTTGCAAACTAGTTAGTTGGTATAAATGGTACTTTTTTTGTGGATGGGAAAGTTTAAAGACTGTTTTTCCATGGTGATCCTCATGATTTTTAGTTCTAATATTTTATGTGTAGGTAGTTTTAATCCTGAGTAATTGTCTGAATTAGTTTTGCAGGTCATCTTAGAAGTAGAATTTTCCTTTTTTTAATTAGGATTTGTTGCATGCTTTTGTGCAGTCTCTGAAGGGGCCACGGAACAAGACAGACCTGTAGTCAGGTGGATGTAAAGGATTTCTTTTGAAGCCTGACTCAGGCCACCTGTTGCAGACTGCTCAGGGTTGCCTTTATGTTGTCTTTAAGCTCAGTGTAGACCAGAGTCCTGATTTCAGGTAATGGTAACATGAAGGATTTGCATTAATTCATAGGGCTTGAACTTTACAACTGGAGAGATCACTATTTGCAGTGCACTGGAGTCAAGAAGTTAAACTTTTCTCATTAAAAATGCTAATATCAGCTGTCAGTGATTTCGTCATTTGTTTATGCAACATGTTCAGTACTTAGTATATGCAAGGTGTTAGAGCAGTGACTTAGTGCCACAGGTCCTTGCCTGCACAGACTCCAACAATCTGCTTTAGAAGTCAAGGGCATCTGAATGTAGCTCTTCCCTGGGGCAGTTGCCATTCATTTGCTGTGGAAGATGGTCCATGTTTAGACCTCCAGTTTTTAAAGAAATAGTTGATGTGACCAGCATTGTGTTTACTGGGGAAGAGTGAAATAAGTGAATGCCAACTGTACTACTTTTGTCAATGGAGTTTCCCACTCACAAAGACTTCCCAGGCACCTGTCCCTTAGGTGCTTGTCTTGTCATTCTGCTCCAGGGCTGTAACTCTGTGGAAGGAAGCTGAGGAGCTGTAAAGGCAAACGGAAACAGTTGTAGTCTTGTGAGAAACACTTCCTAGAGGTCTTTATTTCCATCCTGGCTAGAGAGTTAACCCAGTCTGGGTAGGGGATGGCATTTGAAGTGGTTCGCTGGTGAGGACTTAGACTTACGATGGTGCATTGGCTTCCTTGTGCTTTGGTCCTTTGGATTCCTGAGAAGCCAGTCAGAAGAAGAGTGTGCCATTCTAAGGGACTGAGAAAAGTGCAGAAGAGACTTGTGGCTGAGGAAAGTGGAGCCTCTTTTCTGAGCCTGCGTATCTGCAGCGCCTGTGCAAGGAGAGCCGGCTCGGACGGTCATCGTCAGCACTCGTGCTTTCCCACTGAAAAACACAAAGGAAGTTCATTGGATACATTATTTAAAACCTCTGGGGCTGGTGAGGTAGCTCAACAGGTTATGTGAGATATTATGGGATAGTTCAGCGGATACTTGTGATTGAGGTTTAGCCCTAGAGGCTACATAAAGGTGGAAGGAGAGAATCAACTCGACAAAGCTGTGCTCTCCATATGTACAGCATGGCATGTGTGCCTGCCCACAAATACCAGGTGCTCACACACTAATAACAGTGAATACAAATAAAATCTCGTATTGATAGCCCTGGGGTTTCAGGCTGTTTTTACTAATGTTGGTAAAATTAACAGAGTTAAAAATAAAGTCCACCAATATTTTCAGGTATGATTCCTAGTCTTTTAATGTAATATTCAGGCCTCATTTTTTCTACAACTCCTTATTCCATGGGCCAAGCGAGGTCTTCTTTGGTGTTCTCAATGCCCTGTGGTGTCAACAGTGTATTGTAATGATCCCTGCATTTTAATTCACCTGCTAGAAAGAGACTTGAGACAATTTCCACTGTTTATACCTGGGGCTAATGATAAGTTTTCATCTTGCTAAACTAAAACTCTGTACTCTTTCCAGTTCATCTGTCACCTGACCCTGATAACCACTATTCTACTCTGTAACTTTGACCAAATACTTGGTGTAAATGGAATCATATTAATATAAGAATTGTCTGTTTATGTGACTAGCATATTATCTTTAAGGTTCATCCATGCAGTGTATGTCACAATTCCCTTTTTAAAGTTGAAGTGTGTGTGTGTGTGTGTGTGTGTGTGCATGCATTCATCCCATAGCATTTGGGTTGTTTCCACATTTTGCTCATTGTGGATAATTATGGACATAGGTATACAAATACCTACCTTTCTACTTTCAGATATTTGGGATACATAATTAAAAGTGAAAATGTAGAATCATGGGATGATTCTATATTTAAGTTTTTGAAAACTGTCACACTGTTACCTACAGCAGTTGCATCATTTTATGTACATTAGTAATGGGTAAGGATTCTAGTTCCTCCATAGCCTTGTCAATGCTTGTTATTTTCTCTTGGGGGCATTTTGGGGGGCGGGGTTGTTTTGATAATAGCAGTCTAGATGGGTATGAAGTGGTAGCTTGTGGTTTCGGTTTGCATTTTCTTAATGATGAATGATGTCGAGCATCTCTGCTTGTTGGTTACTTTATGGTTTTTCTCTGTGTTTGTCTCTGTGTTACTTTGTACTTTGGTATGTATGGTACATGTACATGATTGGATATCTTCCTCTATCACTCTTCCATCATATTCCCCTGAGAAAGAATCTCCCACTAAAATGGAACTTGTTTTGGCTAGACTGGCTAGCCACCAAGCTCTGGGAGTCTGCCTGCCTCTGCCTTTCCCATGCTGGAGTTAGAGGCATATGCAGCCGTACCCAGCTTTGTGTGTAAGTGCTGGGATTTCACAGAAAGCTCTCCTATCCTTTCAGCCATCTCTCGAGCCCCTGTTCATCTGTTTTCTTAGGGAAAATGTCTGTTTATTTTCCCACTTTAAAATTGAGTTGTTTTATTGCTTTTGAGTTGTAGGAATTCTTTATGTAATTTGGGAAGGATTGGGGATGTAGCCAAGTAACAGTGTGTCTTGAGAAAGATTAAAAAGTAATTTGCTACTAACCTCTTATCGGATGTATGATTTTAAACGTTCTCTCCCTTCTGTGGGCCGCCTTTTTCACTCTGATGGTATCCTTCAAGACACAATTTACTTAGGAAGTCCAGTGTACGTCCCCCTTTTTTGTTTTTGTTTTACTTCTGTGTGCTTTGGTGTTTGTGTTTCTTCTGTTGTTATTAGCTGTCAGGGTTATTCTTGGTGTTACTGTCATCTTACAAAATGAATTTGAAAGCTTTCCATCTTGATACACAGTTGGACCCCCACGTGTGTGTGTGTGTGTGTGTGTGTGTGTGTGTGTGTGGTGTTACATGTTGCTGAGACCTGAGCCCAGGGCATAGCACATGATAAGAATATACTCTACAACTAAGCTACATTCCCAACCCCGGAATCTCTTAATACAGAGTTTAAAAACAAATTGTATAATATTGTCCTGAGAGTGAATACTGATTGATGATTTTAAAAAATGTTATGTATATGAAAGATGGCAAAGTAAAGATCCTAACTGATAGAAGGGAAGTAAGGTTAAAAGATACTGATGGATAAGTCCTGGTCTCTGTATGAAGTATTGCCTGCACAGTTCCAGGAGCATACTCACTGGTCTGTACCTTGGAGGAAGGGTTTGGAGTGTGGTTGGCTTTGCGTTTTGTTTTTCTTAAAGCCATACACCCTCTTCCCACTCAACTTTATTTCTACATTCCTTTCAAGCAAATAGTCTTTAAACTCTTACAACACAGTATGTTAGGAAAACAATGTTAAGTCTGCATTATGAGGATATTTCTATAGATTAAATATTCTTCCTCCTGATTTAGGAGCTGAAGTTGCCTTCTTACAAGGGCCAGTCCCCTCAGCTGAGTCTCAGGCGATATTTTGCTGATTTGATTGCCATCGTGAGCAATCGCTTCACTCTCTGCCCTTCCGCCCGACATCTTGCTGTCTATTTGCTGGACCTGTTCATGGATCGTTATGACATCTCTATTCAGCAGCTGCATTTAGTTGCACTTTCCTGTCTGCTTCTAGCAAGTGAGTATGAATCTGGTTTACATGACTCAAATCTATATTGTTTATATGATGAAACTATAGAGAACTCAGTGAATTATTTTCAAATCCCAGTCATTTTAGTTTATTGCTTTTAGGAAGTATGTACTGTGGTTGTTAGTTAGGTATTAAAAAATAATTCTGACATTTTTTAAAAAATCATGTGCCGAAGCCCTACATCCTGAAGATTTGATACAAATACAGATTCTAAGCACCACATATCTACTGGTTAATCTTCACTGTCAACACGATTTTGAATCACCTTGGATATACAACTCTACAGTTGGGGCCTGGCCTAAATAAAGAGGGGAAAAGGCCAGGCAGTGGTAGCACACACCTTTAATCCCAGCACTCGGGAGGTAGAGGCAGGCCAGGTCTACAGAGCGAGATCCAGGAAAGGCGCAAAGTTACACAGAGAAACCCTGTCTCGAAAAACAAAAAAATAAAATAAAATAAAGAGGGGAAAAGGAGAAAGCCAGCTGACCCCTTACATTCCCTTGTCTCTGCTTCCCAGTCAGCACTACAGATGGAGCTACTGCTGCCACTGTTTCTTCCCCACCATGATAGACTCCCTTTCTCTGAACTGTGAGCCAAAGTAAAGCCTCTCCTTTAGCTTACTTCTGTTCAGATATTTGGGTACAGCAATGAGAGAAGTAATTAATATACTGTGCCAGAATCTGAATAATAGGGACTGGGTATTTTTATTTTTTTAAACACTAAAAATTCCAAAGGAAATGTTGATGTACCATTTTGATTGAGAACCACTGTTTTTGATCAGTGATTGACAACCAGAAGCAGCTTAAGGAACACTACAGTATCTAGTGTGTAGATGTTTTGGATGCTGCTAAACACTCTGTAATTCAAAGAACAAGTCCTTGGAACAAAGATTCTCTGGCTCAAAACATCAGTGTAGCTGGAATTGAGAAACTCTGTCGTAAATGTGCTGCACACTTTGTCTTGGCTGCATGGTGTAGGTTTAATGAACTCAATCGGGTTTTCTCCAACTGATACGAAGTGACTTCAGTATATAATCTGGTAGACTTACTTATTACCCATACAGAATGTGCTGCTAGGCCTCACCTTGTTGTTTGCTAGTGTCTACACTGAAGAGAGAGGGCATATAAAAGAATTAAAATTGAGTTTTTCTTCATTCAACAATGTAAAAAGATCACATTTGATATGAAGTTGAATTGATAAATTGTTTTTGGTATTGTTTTTATATTATCCATATCATTATTAGCCTTACTTCAAAGTAGTATATGGTTGTTATCGTCAACCTTGACCTCTGATCTCACTGAAGGTTGGCATCCAATGTGGCTGCTATGATAAGAACATTCCTCTTAGGCTGTGAAGCTAGTAATCTTTCTAAAACACCTTTTTGCTTAGACAACTAATAAACTTATACAACTCAGTGCATTATTAGGTGGTATCATTTCCAGATTGGAGCCTCTTAGATTTTATTTTCATACTCCCAAGACTTCTACTTGAATGACTTTTTAAATTATTTCAGATCCTTTGTGAAACCAGATGAATGTAAATAAAACACAACCATAGTGATGGCTTCCCATTGCCTGTGGGTTAGGGTGAGATCTGAACAGTAAAGCATTAGAACTCTTACAGGTCAGCTGTTGGTCTAGTCACATCATGTGCCTCCTGATCCAAATTCTTAGCAGAATGCTGTAGACTTCCTGAGTATCTTTATTTCCCCTTTAAAATCTAGACACATAGTCCCCCCTCCCCACCCTGAAGCTAGAGTAGTACTTACACATTTATAATTAACTCTAATTAAAGTTTTATGTTCATAGGAAATCATGTATAAAATGCTCCATTTGTTTCATCACTGGCTATGAAGCCCTTTAGAGTTTGTCTACATAAGATTGGAAAAACCCGACTTGACAGGTCAGATGTATAAAAATCCGTAAGAAACATGTTTGTTTGTTTTTAACCCCATAGAATATTAGGTTACAGAATTAGCTCATACTAGAGACATACTCTGGCCGTCAGACAGAAAAGCAATGCTATTTTAACTTTTAAGATCATTCATGAAAAATAGTTTTATGGCCAACAATGCCTGTTACTGTCAACTCAACTATTGCCAAGTCCCAGCTTGTTCTCTGTGGTTCTTACAGTGTTCTGAACCAAATAGGAAGCTAAACTTGAGGGATTGTAAATAATGAATGATATTAGTGTAGTTTCATAAAATAATTTATATTGTGACTAAAGTTTGCTTACTAGTAACTTACCAAACTAATTAGGTTTACTTGTATTACACTGCACTACTAAAGTCCACTTCGAGATCTGGTTGGTTACTGAGAATTTTAAGCCAGACATGGTAGACCCTACATTCAGGCAACATGGCATGACCCTGTCTGCAGGAGAAAAGTTTTTGATCACCATATAATGTTTGCCATCATGATGCCAAGTTCCTATACTTTCCTATTTCCCTAACAGAGGAAGGGGACTTGATTCTTGTAGTGTCTTAGGATGATTGAAATGGAGTTTTCAGTTCTTGTTTTTAATTACATACTGCGATGTGTGGTTGTGATCCTTTTATTCTATGGAAGATTATTTGGTGTAATTACTGTGGCAATTTTAAAGTTTATTTTCTAGTAACAAGGTGTAGTGTTCATATTTGCTATAGTTCAGATAGGAATTGCTTATCGCTGTCTTAGTTACTTCTCTACTACCATGACAAAGCACCACGACTCAAGTAACTTATAAAGTCATCTAATGGGGCTCACCATTCCAGAGGGTGGTAGAGGCCATGACCATCATGGCAGCGAACATGGGAATAGGCAGGCAGGCGTGGTGCTGGAGCGATAGCTGAGAATTTAACATTGAGACAACAACCACAAGGCAGAGAGAGAACCAACTGGAATGGTGGAAGCTTCTGAAATCTCAAAGCCTACCTCCTGTGACACACCTCCTCCAACAAGGCCACAGGTCCACCAACTGGGGACCAAGCATTCAAATATGTGAGCCTGTGGGAGCGTTATCATTCAAAGCACCACAATCACTTACTTCTGCAAGAACCAAATACCTCTTCCCTTTGTTCTGCTGTCACCTTTGACCCCCTGTTCCTGAGAGAGACTTGCTTTTACATTCTTCCTTTTCCAAGGTAGAGTAGGTATGTCTAGCATCAAGGCCTCAGCCCTCCTGAGTAAGTGATAGGTAAGAGTTGGAGCAATTGTCCTCCACTGGGTCAGAATAGAAGAGACTGGAACTTAGCAACAGTCTGTCCTCCTGTCAATCTCTAATACTTTGTCAAAAAAGCTTAGTAGGCTTATAAACTGATAATCTGTTTTCGTTGGATGATTCGTGTTACAAATTTGTGTTATCTAGTATTTATTGTATTCTTTTTCTTTTCTTTTCTCTCTTTTGGTTGATGTGTTTGTTTGTTTGTTTGTTTGTTTTAGACAGGGTTTCTCTGTGTAGCCCTGGCTGTCCTGTAACTGGCTCTGTAGACCAGGTTGTCCTTCAACTCAGAGATTCACCAGCCTTTACCTCCCAAGTACTGGTATTAGAGGCATGCACTACCGCTGCCTGGTGGAGTCTACTTTTATATAATAATTGGATGCTGTATGTAATGTGGCCAAAAACAGATCACAGTTTGTATGTTCTTGGAGCTAATGCTTATCTACCTACCTGGGTAGCTGCACTATTGGAAATGGGAAGAAAGGGCCTGCACATTATCTAATTTGTAGTATTTAGGAATCAGATTGTCGTGATTGGTTTTTTTGTTGTTGTTGTTGTTGTTGTTGTTTGTCATTGTTTGTTGTTGTTTGTTTAGGTTTGAATCCCTAACAGTACAAATTTCAATAACCCTTGGGTCCCAGGGTAATTCTCTATAAAATGAAAATAAAGACACTTGACTTGGCTTATAAAGTTGTTGTGAGGAGCAAGTAGGGCAACATAGGAAAATTGAAGTATAAAAAGTTTAGCATTATACTGACCAATTCCCCTAGTAGGCTGTTCTGGAATCTCTAACCTGGCTTCTTACTCCTAAAGAGTCTGGTTTATCTAAAGTAGGTTTGTTTGTCCAGGAAAATAACTTCTTATATTTCAGCTGTTTGCCCTGGCTTGCTTCAGCTTGTTTGAGCAGCCTTGAGTTTATGGGCAGTTTGGAAGCAGCCTTGGAGATGAGGCTTCTGATATACACTCATGATCTTGGCCTCGAGGTGAAGACTCTTAGTCACAGGCTCTTACTGCTACTGTTAGTGCTAATAATTTGTAAGAAATGTTTTTTCTCTTGGCTCACCAATATTGACTTAAGTTTTTTTACTTTATTTTTTATTTGGTGAAAAATTAAATCTCACAATTGGTTCGATTTACATCTTAATTTTTAATGAGTTTAGCCTCCCCGTCCCCATAGGTTGCCTTTTCCTGTTCTTTCTTTATTTCTCTATTAAATTAATGGTCTTAGTAATTTGTGAGGATTCTTTTATACAATATAGATGACTGTTCTATTTGGTAATGAAAGAATAGAACGTTGGCTGAACTCCAGATGGCATCATCTGCCCTGCTCATTATATCCATCTTCTCTGCCACAAAGTTACCATTTGCTGTTGAAAATGTGTGGTTTCCATGGCTGATCTGTACATTTCCTGTAAAGGAAAGGCGACCTGGTATTTTGTTTCTGGCCTCTAACTCTTTATTTTCTGGGAAGCTGATATGAATTTCTTTTATCCTCATTTCCTGTTTTGGTCCTTTATCAATATAATCATATGGCTTCTGGTATTTCCTTTCAAGTGAAAAAAACCCTGATCTTTGTGATCTATGTGTATGAACAAGTAGGTTTAAATTGTACGTAGCAGTTAACACAATAATGATAGATGTGAATGTATGTAACTCACTGATGTTTTCATACTTTTTGAAATTCTTCCATGTAGTTGAGTCTATACCACTATCTATAACAAAAAGGTTCCCAAAAACATAAGACTGAATTAGAATCTCAAATGTAATTATTGATGCAGCATGTTGTTTATTTATTTTTTAGACAGGATCTTACTATGTAGCTGGCTGGACTGAATTTTTTCAGTCCTGTGTAGACCAGACTGGCCTTAAATGTACAGAGATCCACCTACTCTGCTTCCCAGGTACTGGAATTAAAGGCCTGTGTCACCATGCTGGCGTGCAATTTATTTTATTTTTATTTTATTTATTTATTTATTTATTTTAGTTTTTTGAGACAGGGTTTCTCTGTAGTTTTGGTGCCTGTCCTGGATCTCACTCTTTAGACCAGGCTGGCCTCGAACTCACAGAGATCTGCCTGGCTCTGCCTCCCGAGTGCTGGGATGAAAGGTGTGTGCCACCACCGCCCAGCCTATTTTATTTTTAAATGATTTATTTTTATTTTATATGCATTGGTGTTTTGCCTGCATGTATGTCTGTATGGGGGTGTTGGATTCCTTGAAACTGGAGTTGCAGACAGTTGTGAGCTGTCATGTGGGTGCAGGAAATTGAGCCTGGGTCCTCTGGAAGAGCCAGTGCTCTTAATGGATGAGCTATCTCTCAAGCCCCATGCAGTTTATTTTTTTAAGATTTATTTATTTATTATATACACAGTGTTCTGCTATGCAATTTATTTTTAATTTTGAAAATCAGCACATAAACTCCTTGACATTTGTTTAATAGCTAAATATTTATAAACACAGCTACAGAAGTCTGTCATTCTGATAGCTGCCCCCATATAGTCTGGCATGATGTTTTGGTTTAGAAATGCAGATTTGAGAATATAAAAGTCATCTTTTGGCTCCCGTTTTTGGTATCACTCAACTTATTTGACCTTGGGTGAACTGGCTGATGTTATGTAACATCTTGATTTCTTGAGCTGTGAAATTGACCATAAATAGTTTTATTTTTTGATGATGAAAGTTTCAAGGGGAGAATATGAAACACCCTTGATCCCTGAATTACAGTGAATTATGGTATATTAATTTCTTCAAAGGAATTTAAAGCATGATATAAATAAACTCATTAATTTTTATAACATTCCTTTGAAGTATGCAGCTAGTACTGCTGCTACACAAATGGCAAGGTACTTGAAAGTCTTGATGATTTCATCTGGAGGGTGAAAAAGCCTCATTTTCCTTCTGGAGAACTTCATGTTAGTACTGTGAGAACAATGACTTCCTTTGCTCTTCAGTAGTGATGCTGATCACTGTCATGAAGACCTGTGGTGTTGTAAAATGCCATTCTTACATGACTAGAACTAGAAAAAGCTATCTAGATTCTTAAAGTCTGAATAACATAAGCTTTGCTCCTCTCTACAGTAATATTTAGAGTGGTTTTGAGCTGGGGACAGGGTATGTCTGTAATTCCAGATACTCAGGAGACTGAGCCAGGAGGATGTCAAGTCTCAGACCAGTCTGGACACCTTAAAACAGTGTTTGAAATTAAAATTGTATAGTAGTTGCCTAACATGTAGAAAGCTTGCACAAGACCCAGTACCTCAACAAGTGGTTTGGTTTTAAAGAAGTTCACAGTCTCTAGAGCAGGAGTAACCACTAAGTTTTTCTCAAGATAGGAGCTTAGAGTCTCCTGGCATCAAGGACAAAACCTCCTACCCCAGTTCTGTTCCCTAAGCAAACTCCTAGGTAGGAGCAGAGCTTTTTCCAGCCCCAAGATGAGCCAGTGTGAGCAAAGCCCCACTGGCTATCCAGCTGGCATGCTGGTCAGCTGATTGGCCCTGGCCTTTGCCATCTGTGGTAGCAGCTCTAACCAGTGTTACAAATCAACCCTTCAAGAAGAGAACCTTCACCAGGAAATGTTGGTGTCCCTGCTTTGGCGGTCTCTCTTACCTTTCCCTATAAGTTGTTTATAAATGGGTAGAATAAAATTACAAGGTTTCCAAGGAAAGCAAGTGATACTGAAATCATTATCCAGTTTTAAAACAATTTTTATATATAACAAGGTATGCTTTTGAAAAATAACTTTCTAACAATAGTTTTGAACAAGAACTAATGTAAAATCCCTTGTGAGAAATCTGTAATTATAACTTTTTAAACTTCAGTGTAAACTAGAACACAGTACTGAAAGGTAGGCTGCTTTAGCCCTGATCTCTGTTCTTCTGTGGACTGCCATGTCCCAGAGACAGGCCTGCGTTATACAAGCACCTAAATGCATGCTTTATGTGTAGTAATGCTTGTTTGGAAATCTAAATGTAAGTTGGTTCATAATCTGTAGAAACAGTTTTTTTAGGTGGAAAGACAATCTTGTTCCTTAGTGAATAGTTGGAACATTAGATGAGTATTTTCTCAGAAGTTGATGCTTCCAATAATGACCTCCTACCATGTCACCTTTACTCCTGTTCTGCCTTGAGTGAGGAGATTTAAGAGGAGAGAAGAATCTTCCCCTCTTCCCCACCACTCCCTTTGCTTTAAAGCATTCTTATTGGAGGGAAGGGAACCATGTACTTGTACTTGGGTGTGCATACTGTGTGGAGAACAGAGGACAACTTTGTGAAGTGTGATCTCTGCTTCCACCCTTGTGGGTTCTGGGGATTGCACTCAAGTTTCCAGACCTGCACAGCGAACACCTTCACCTGCTGAGCTGGGTTCTCACTATATGACCTGTGTATAGCCTCACACTTCCTGTCCTGCCTGAGCCTCCCAAATGATCACAGGCACATGCTGTCATGCTGCAGGCTCCACCAGACCTAGCCCCCTTCCCTTTTTTGAAAAATAAACTTACAGAAGAGAAGAGACAGAGGTAGGTTTGTTCTTTGTGTATTTGTTTCTGAAATAGCAGTGCCTGTATTAAAGTAATTTACTCAGTTTTTCTTCCAAATTTCCTTTCTCTCTGCTCTTGAGATTATGCTAAAAATTTGCCCAGATTAAATACTTGATGCTGACTAGTTTTCAGAAAAAGCTAAGAACTACTTCGGGGTGTAGCTCAGTTGTGGAGCACTTAACCAGATAAAGTTTTGATATTAAATTCTTTTTTTGGTTTTTCAAGACAAGGTTTCTCTGTGTAGCTTTGTGACTGTCCTGGAACTCACTCTGTAGCCCAGGCTGGCCTCGA
This sequence comes from Peromyscus attwateri, assembly GCA_902168425.1. Taxonomy (NCBI): domain Eukaryota; kingdom Metazoa; phylum Chordata; class Mammalia; order Rodentia; family Cricetidae; genus Peromyscus; species Peromyscus attwateri. Next base: position 52,527 of record CABHPP010142353.1, on the reverse strand, counting down.
ACTCACAGAGATCCGCCTGCCTCTGCCTCCCGCATGCTGGGATTAAAGGCATGCGCCACCACCGCCCAGGTGATGTTAAATTCTTGATGCTCTAAAATAATTTTCTTTAACCAACTACCACCTGCCCACAAAAAGAACACTTTCTGGGGAAAAAAAAAATCCAATAGGTAGTTACTGCCTCATTAGCATATATGACTATTTCCACTATGCCATAGTATACTATTCAAATCTATGCACATTGTTTTCAGAGAATGGTTAAAGGTCAAGGGTGGGGAAGTACTGGGAAAGACAACATGCAAACATGGAAGAGAAGAGCCTTCTGATGTAGCTCTGTGTGAGACAAAGGGGACAGTGCTAGCAGACAGCAGGTCCCATTTAACTGGCCAGACCTCCGGAGATCACTTTTCTAACATTTTCTCCACCTCTTCCCCTTCTTCACAAGGTAAATTTGAAGAAAAAGAAGACAGTGTGCCTAAGCTGGAGCAGCTCAACAGCCTGGGCTGTATGACGAATATGAATCTAGTGCTAACAAAGCAGAATTTGCTGCATATGGAGCTGTTACTATTGGAGACCTTTCAGTGGAACCTCTGCCTTCCTACAGCTGCCCATTTCATTGAGTATTACCTCTCTGAAGCGGTGCATGAGACAGATCTTCATGATGGCTGGCCAATGATTTGCTTGGAAAAGACTAAACTCTACATGGCCAAATATGCAGATTACTTCCTGGAAGTATCTCTGCAAGGTGAGTTGCTGAGAAGACCCTCATGTGACTGCACTGGTGACACATGTCTTCTGTTGCTTAAGTTCATTTTTGGTGTCTCCACAGATTATGCCTTTCTAAATTATGCACCTTCTTTAGTAGCTGCTGCATGTGTGGCTTCTTCGAGGATTATCCTTCGTCTTTCTCCAACATGGCCTACAAGACTGCATCGTCTTACTGCTTACTCCTGGGATTTCTTAGTGCAGTGTATTGAACGACTATTGGTGTAAGCCTGTTTCCTCTTGCATTTATAATTTCTAGGTAACATTTTCCTTTGTGTATAATATACCCTAAAAACTACTTCTCAAAGGCTCAAGGCTCTTAGGGTACTTCTGTCAGTTGCTCGCTGCTGTGAACAGATAGTGTTTGCAGCAAAGGAGCATTCTTTGCCTGTGAGCCAGGTAAGAGTTACTGTTGTTGGTATGACCCTAAGTAGCTGACTGGGAAGGGAGCTGTTCTTGTATATGTGCAGGCCCACAGCACTGAGATCAGTCCAGGCAGATCTCACCCCAACCATCTCCATACTACTGAATTTTAAGGGTCACTAGGATGTGACCTCAAATTCCAAGTTGTAAAGAACTCAAAGCTTCCAGCAGTATTTATACTGAGATAAATCACTTGAGAAAGACACAAGGAAAGTGTCACTGCTGTTAGAATGAGGAGACAGTTGTGGCAGTTTGTGAAATAAGCTGTGGTGGAGGTGGGAGTGGGACATTGGCATTCTTGCTTAGGTAATGCTTTTGTTTCCTGTCTCCTGTCTCAGTGCTCATGATAATGATGTGAAAGAAGCGAACAAACAGAGGGGACAGTCAGCTCCTCAGTCAGCACAGCTGGGTGTGTTCCAAACAGCTCAGCCCTCACGGCCAGTTCACTTCCAGCAGCCTCAGTATCTTCATCAGACCTCGATGCAGTATCGGCATCCTGTGTCCGAACAGCCAAGCCGCCAGCAGATTGTGTCTACTACACACACCTCATCTTACACCCTTCAGACTTGTCCTGCGAGCTTCCAAACTAGTGTTCAGAGCCTTAGCCACATGCAGACTGGTGTTGGGATGTCCCTGGCAATACCAGTGGAAGTTAAACCCTGTCTCAGTGTTTCTTACAACCGAAGTTACCAGATAAATGAACATTTCCCATGTATTACTCCCTGCTTTGAGAGGTGATGACATACATATCATAACCGACCCAGACTGTTCTGAGAGCGATAGCTCTGGGGCAAGCTCTTTGTACTCCTCCAAAAGGAAAACAAATAGTATCAGAATGCAGCAGGCACCAGCACCAGGAGACTGAGTATCCATCCCTTCAGTACCTTGAATACCTACGAGGACTTGGCAGATACTAATGTGTGTCAACCCCTGTGACTGAAATGTTCCAGCCCTTGGCCAGTGGTCCAAATATTTCAAAATGCTCAGTACAGCTGAAAATTTGCCATTCTGAGATTTGAGCCATGGTAGGCTTTGGGTCTTATGCTGGCACATACATCAAAGACTTACTGTTTATCTGTGGACTTGCCAAACCACCTTTTATGAAGGAAAGTTAACAGTATTAATTTTTGAAGAATTGTTTTAATCTTTCAGCTCAGAGTCTTTTTGGCCTGCTGGTGGGTTTCTAAGTTCAAACTCACCAGTTGCCAAGTATACTAATCTGTGCAGTTAAAAAAACACAGATGATTTTATATAACTTCCTATCATAAATAATATACATGTCTGGATTTATATACTAAAATTAGGGGCTAAACCTTGAAATCATGATCATAATTTTTATTTTACTCTGCTAGTTCTCCCCCCTAAGTGATCAGCCCCTACTCTTCAGGATTAAGCATATTTAACTCAGGGAACTTGTAGTACTTGGAAACACTTAGCTGTAACCAACATGCCTTGGGAGTGTTAGGGCGTGAACCACCTGTGTAACATAGGCTACAGTGCTCCTGCTGGGATAAGAATCTAACGTAGCACAGGATGAGTGAAGTGGGTCCTGTGGTGCTCATGCATGGACAGGTTGTGCGTCACCCAGTGCAATCAGTGGTTTATATTCAGATTTGTTGTCACTCTTTAAAACAGTTTTCAGGAGAAGACATACTGTATAGTATCAGTACTAGAGTAGAGTCTGGTAGGATTATTCTGGAATTGAGGGTGGCCAGGGTAGTACTCAGGTTGGGCTAATGCAGCACTTTGTTATGGGGAGGGTAGTTCTATAAGCAACCTTGGAATCCAGCAAGTCAAGCTAAGCAAGCAGGGGTACTGATTGTAAACTTTCAATAGCCATTTTCATTAGATTGGCTGTGCAAATGCCCTGGGACAGTTCATTATATTGGTAGTGAGTGAAAACAGAAATAATAGTCATTATAGCAAGGGCAACCTGGCCATAAAATATTGGGGGCAGGGGAAACAGATAAACTTAAAAAGTAAAAAATAACTGATAAACTGTGTACATTGTGCTCTTATCCGTGGAAGAAGAAAGACTTGGTGGAGGGAAACTTTGTGTTTTAAAATTAGTAAGGTGTGTCCTTGTTTTTATAAGATAGCACTTGAATAGAAGGGAAACTGTGGCAGATGTGAGACTACCACAGTGTGTGTTGATGAGAACTCACTATAAAGATGTGGGTATGCAGCAGGGGTCTTAGTAATCAGCCAATGGCCTTTGTTGGGAAGGGGAGGGCTCCACAGCATGATGGACTGATAGAGGCGGCTTTCCAGGGGTTAAGTGCAGGTGGGTAGCTTCTGCCAACAGGAATTCTTAGAGAAATGGCCCTTCCTTAAAAGGAGGCTGACTTTGCTATTTCGAATGCAGAACACATAGTGTGGACTTACTGGTCTGGTCATGAAAACCGCTCAGGTAAGAGCTCATTCATGACAGTTTTCAAGTGTGAAAACTGTCCTATCGCTTTTCCTCTTTACAAGGCTGCTAATTGGATTTTAGAATTCTTACCTTAAGAAAACTTGAATTATTAGGAGAAAGTAGGTTCAAAAGATGACAACGTATCTTTCAAATTCACAGACAGAGCCCAGCAGTGTGGAGTCCAGTTTTCAGTATTGTAACTACCTCAAGTAATGCTATGAATGTAAGCTATTGGGATAGAAATCCTAACTTGAAACAACAGCCAGTGCCTGTGGTAATTTAATGTCTTGTCAAATGCTTTTATTGATTAGTTCTGTGTCATTCTTGTTGTCGAAGAATATTTGCCTTTTTAAAAAGCTTATTAACACTTTTTCCAGTTTATATTTAAAAAGCTAAAGAACACTGGATTAATCCTTTTGGGGGGGTAGAGTCAAATAATTGATGAGTATTGCTGCATACCCAGGTGGGGGAGGCTGGAGAATCATGACTTTTTTAAAAAAACATTAGAATTCATTATAAATGTAACTCAACAACAGTTAGCTTGGGGGTTGGGGAGACTGTTGGGTTTTGTTTTGTTTAATTTATTAATTAGTCTTAAGTTTTTTTGTTTTGTTTTGAGATTACTGGACCATCATTAAATGTGTACTGTGAAAAGATTAATGATGTGTAAAAAGGACTTAACCAGAGTCCCTTAAATAAACACTATCAAGTACAAACTGCAAACCAAAATATCTGTGCTATGACTAACTACACACAGTGAGTATGGTGCTAAGTCTACACAGCAGGATAGATGAGTGCTATGCACTTGATGTGAAAATAAACATAGTTTTCACGAAAATGGTCTTGCCGCTTTTGTTTCCAATACGGGCTTGTCAGGTGTAACCTCATTGAGCCATGTCGTCATGTGTGTCCGACTCGCAGTCACAGATGCATTCACTAAGAGGCATCCAGATAGAGAACGTTGCCACAGTGGCAGGAAACCTGTTTCCCTTTGTGTATTATATCCAGATCAGTGAAGCCCATTAGAGTATACCAGACAACTTGGAGCTTTGCCTTTTAAGCGTAAAATGAGTTGTATGTTAGTAAACACTTATTTTTACTGAAAATACTTTTTTCATAAAATATGTTTTGATCAGTTCCCCTCCCATCTAACTCTGTGCCTCTTTCAATCTTTAGAAAACAAGCAGGAAAAAAAATAGAGAATAGAACAAAACAGGAAGAAAGCAAGCACATAATGTGCAGAGACATGCGCACACACAGCCCATGAAAACACAAAATTAGAAACCAAAATATATAAGCAGAAGGCCAGTAAGGAGGGGAAATGCCCATACAAAGCATTATGAGACAGAAATATTCCCAAGGTACCATTGAGTTCATTTTGAGTTAGCCATCTATACAGGGCATGGGGCCTGCCCTTGAGTGTGGCTTCTACATTCAGTGAGACTCCATTGGAGAAAAATTTCCCTTTGTGAGCTGTTGTCTGTTGGAGATAGTTTCTTGTTTAGGGATGGGAGAGCATGCCCACTTCCCCCTCTCAGTTTGGGGACCCAGTCTGTCTTGGATTTGTGTAGGTCCTGTGCATGCTGCTACCTACTCTTGAGTTCATACCTTCATCGGTCCTGTGGTGTCTGGAAGACCTTGTTTCCTTGGTGTCTTCCATCCCCACTGGCTCTTAAACTCTTTCCACCTCCTCTTCTGCAAAGTTCCTTAAGCCCTGAGGGGAGAGGTTTCATGGAGATATCCCATTGAGGACTGAGCCTTTCAAGGTCTCTCACTCTGCACATTGTCTGGCAGTTAGTCTCTATTTGTTCCCATCTACTACAGGTAGAAGCTTCTCTGATGATGGCTGAGCAAGACACTGACCTATGGGTATAACAGTATGCCACTAGGAGTCGTTTCGTTGATAATATTTCTTTAGCAGAACAATAGTATATGGTTTTCCCCTAGATCCATGGCCTATCTAGTCCCACATTCTCAGCCACCTGAGCAGTATCTATCGGACGTGGGTTCCATCTGGAATGGGCCTTAAATCTAATCATATGTAACTGAGTTCTAGTATCTTAAAAGCGAGTTCTAGTATCTTAAAAGCTGGTGCTTCAGGAAGCCTGAAGTCTGAGCTCTTGAGAAAAGTCAGGACAAAATGTTGAGTGACATGAGAGAGTGTCAGCAGTGAGTAAGCCTGTGTTCACCTAGGTATAAATACCACTTGTTACTTAATTCAGCTGAAGCCTTAGCAGGTTTTGATGCAGCATTAGCACCTGCTCTCCGAAGAGTTAGTATGTGGTATGCTTTAGGGCTGAATTAGGAAGCAGGAAAAGGGGCAACAAGTGTTCTGAACGGGGGCTAAGCTTTACACTGTGACTCTAACCCAGGAAGCAAGTTACTAAACAGCTGCTTCTGAAGCAGATGGTGAAAACCCCACCCACCACCCACAGGCAGCTTCCATCTACCTCCATAAATATGGCTGGTACGCTAGAAGCAATTAGATGGAGAATCTGGGACTCTGTTTAATCATTGGATGGGTTAAAATCCTTGTTTCCGTTCTTAAAAGTAACAAGTACAGTCAGTTGGTAGCATAAAGACTGAAGTCACGCCCTCTGGGGGGAGAATGTGCTGCTGCTGCCCCCCACCCCTCACCCCTGGCCCTTCCCCATGATCACTCTAATTTTGTCCCCAAGACACTGTCAGATACTCACTGCCATCCTAGATTAGAGGAGTTCTTAAGCTGGAGTCAAGGACCTCTGGCTTGGTATGCAGTTTAGAGAAGACATCCTCTGTCCCTAAAGTTTTATCAAATCAGGGAAATCTGGTTTAAAGGTGTGCAGCACCATTTTGTGCATTCTGTCGACTTGCTAACCTTCCTCTAGTAGGGTATGTTCCTTTTCCTTTTTAATAACCTTTCCTTTTAAAACAGGTTGAGATTTACAGGATTCCCATGTATCCCACACCCAGTTTTCCCCTCTTACCCATCTTACATTGTATGTTACATTTGTCACAATGAGAACCAAATGGCACATTAATGGAAGTCTGTACTTAAGTCAGATTTTTATGTTACATGTTCACATGTTCACATGCATCTATATGTGAAGGCCAGAGGATTATGTCAGGTGTTGTCTTCAGTTCTATAACTTTTTTTTTTAATTTGAGATGATCTCTAACTGAACCTATAGCTCATTGGCTGGACCAGCTAGCTAGCAGCTCCAAGAATTCTGTCCCTACCCCACAGTGCTGGGAATATAGGCTTGCATTGTTGTGTCCAGCTTGCCTGCCTGCATGCATTCTTTCCTTCCTTCCTTGCTTGCTTCCTTGCTTGCTTCCTTCCTTCCTTGCTTGCTTCCTTGCTTCCTTCCTTCCTTCCTTCCTTCCTTCCTTCCTTCCTTCCTTTTCTTTTTATAAATTTGTATGTGGTGAGTGGAGCACGTGTGTGCACGCATGTATAGACCAGAAGTTGATGTCAGCTGTCTTCCTCAACACTGTACACTTTACTGAAGCAAAATTTCTATATGAACATGTGCTCTCCAGTTCAGTTAGCTAACCACCTTGAACTAGGGATCCTGTATGCCTTCTGAGTGCTGGGACTGTAGGCAGGCTTCCATAAGTGGGGTTTTTTTTTAAGTGATTGCTGAGGATCCAGACTCTGGTCCTTATGCTCACACAAGCACTTTATCCACTGAGCCATCTTTCCAGCCCCACCTTTGTTTATTGATTTATCTATTAGCGTTTGTGCTGAGGGATTGAACTCAGGTCTGCATGCTTGCCCAGCAAACATTTTACTAATTGAGCTGTCTCCCCAGCCCAAGATTTTCTTGGTTTTTTCCCCCTTGTGATTCAGATCACAAATGTCTCCCAAAGGCCCTGTTAAAGTCTTGCTTCTCTGCTGCTGATGGAACCCTTATGAGATGGGGCCTATGGAAGGACGTTAGGTCATTGGCAGCGTGCCCTTGAAGGGGACGTTGGAACCCCTGGGCTCTTCCTCTCTCTCTCTCTCTCTCTCTCTCTCTCTCTCTCTCTCTCTCTCTCTGCTTCCCAGCTGCAACAGAACAATGAAAAGTTGCAGTCCCTAGTATCTATCTCTCTTCCAGTTTCCTACCCAGCATACCACATTTAGATTTTCATTAGACAATTCTGGATTGCAACAAAATCTCAGTGATGATTTTGACAGCTTGGAGTGAGTGGTATTCCTTGGCCAGGTATTTGAATAAGTTTCTCATGGGCAGGGCTTTTGTCTTATCCTTTCTATGTATAATAGGATACCTAGAACAATATAGGCTCTTGGAACTTTGGGTAAACAGTCCTGAAATGGTCCATGGCTACTAAACAGACTTGTGCCAATTTAGAAGAAAGAGTATTCTGATCATAGTAAGGGTGAGGGTAGTTAGGATAACACTGAGTTAAGGAGCTTTGAAAGCCACGAGCGAATGCAAGTGTCATGGGATATCCCATATCTCAGGGCTTGTGATGTAATGCACGTGACTTTATGAAGAAGGATGCACCTAGAATGGTAGGTTAGTGAGAGGAGACTACAGTCCAGAGGCTTCCTGCAGTAATGGCATGAAGAAGTGGAGGTACATGGGTACTTATTAGTACAGATGCAAACACCAAGGAAGACTAGAATTGATATAATTGGGAGATGGAGATATACTAATCCTACTATTCTTTACAAAAGTGAATTACAGATACTAAGGTGCTGGCTAAATACATAGAAAACAGGCTATTATACAATCGGTATTCCACAGATGTAACTATGAGAACAAAACTGCAAATCTTCCTGATTATTTAAAAAATACAGAAGAAAACAAACTACCCAATAAATTTTTTTTTTTAAGTTTAAGAGCTGGGAGTCTAACAAAAGATAGCAAAACTTAAGTCCAAAAGTAACATATCAACACAACTCAGGTCAACTCAGCTGTTAAGGGACAGGTAATTTCAGAGGAGAGGACAAAGTGACCAAGAGCACCTGCTGTGCAAGCATGGGGACCTTAGTTTGAATCCCCAGGACTCTCTTAGCCAGGCATAGCTATAATGGAAGCACGGGAGAGTGGAGACGAGCAGATCCCCAGAGTTCCCTGGGTAGCCAACCTACCTGAGCGGGTGAGCTTCAGGTTCAGTAAGAGACTGTCTCAAGGGAACAGGAGAAAAGAGTAAGAGACAATATCCAGCATCTTCCTCTGACTTCAGCATAAACTTGCACACACATGCACATATAAGTATATGTCATACATAACACAACAACATTAAAAAAATTTACCACTTGCAAAGTGGAATCATAACTCAATGTTGTATGGAAGATATAAAAAACTATTCGGAAAGGCTGAACATAAAAATATTAAGAATTACCGTTAAAAACTCAGAGAAAAAGCAAAGATCAACATTTTAATAACAAGCCAGGCATAGTAACTCAGTCTGGTAATCTGAGCACTTGAAAGCTGAGGCAGGAGGATTGGCACCAGTGCAAAGCCAGCCTGATGTGCATAGTGAGATCCTGGCTCTCTAACAGGAAGAAACAGTCTTACTAACAGACACATAGTGCAGTGTCAAAAGTTGTACCTGTAATAAGGATGAACAGTTCGGAGCAGCTGGGAGCAAATCATTTAGCAACATTGAGCAGAAACTGCAGGAGAAACAAAGGACAGATGTCAGCGGCAGGCACCAACTATGTAAACATAAGGTAAAGGTCTTAGCGTATCATTCTGGTAATCTGACAATCTGCACAGAAGTTCTGAGAAGGAAGGTGGTACAAACCTGGCATTACACAAAAATGGCAGCAGAAACAAAGGACACTGAGTGACACCTGGAGACAGTCTGTCACCGTGCCATCAGCAAAACTCAGGCTCCCAGGTCTTTAGACAACTGAAGCTTCTTTATTGGCCTGGCTAGGTGCCCAAGGTTAGAATTGGGCGACTTCTTCTTAGCCCGTTTCCAGCTACTGTAGTTTTCCTCAAGGAGAACAAAATTCTGGTTTCTAAACTGCTAAAACACTCACTCTTTATTCAATGAAACCAACCCGTTGCCAATTCACACTACACAGAGTGAACTAATAATTGACTGTATCTTCACATTTCCTTTGATAAAGTCAAAGTAATCCAAACTTGAAAAAACCACGAAAAACATCTGATTGTGCCTACAAAGAAAAACTGCAGTCAAGTCCAAGGAATAGAATTAATGTGGAAAACACTGTCATGAAATTGCAGCTAAACATCAGGTGGTGTAAGCACATGTCTGTAATCTCAGGACTTGAGATGCTGAGGCAGGAGAGTTTGAGGCCAGCCTGGGCTCTGTAGAGGGCTACCCCCGCCCCCCAAACAAACAAAAGCCAACAAGCAAAACAGACTGGCACCAATAAGAAATAAGTAGGGCTGGAAGGTAGCTCAGTGGTAGAACACTGCCCTGGCGTGTTCAATATCCTGGCACCAGAAAAAAAAAAAAAAGAAAAGAAAAAGAAAGACTTCAATTTCAGTCTTCAGCAGCTCAGAAAATGAGGGGGAGCCACAGAATTGGTGAACTAATCACTCAGTTTGACTTTTCTATCTGAGGCAGTAAAACTTAACTCTCTGGGGCCGGCAAAAAAGAGAAACACACACACACACACACACACACACACACACACACACACACACACCCACCTTTAGGGTCTTTCTATCATCTCTCTCTATTCTTTCTTTTCTTACCTCTATCCAGATGTATCCCTTCTGTGTCTTTATTTTTTCCTTACAGCTTAAATACCCCAGTAGATTCTTTCAAGCAGTATAAAAATTACGATGTGGTTACACTCTTATTTTTTAAGTGAATGATTACAATGAATACAAGTAAAAAAAAAAAAAAGCATGTTTCCCATTTCTCTTACATGATTAAACATTTTATGTATTACAGGTGAAAAGCAAATTATTCCCATGAACACACATTCATGTCCAAGCAACTTGTCATGGATTAACAGTGTATAAGCAAGCAAGGTATTTTTCTCAGCCAGTTCTTTTACTGGCAGGGTGCATTTTGCAGTTACAAAGAAAGGATCAATCACTTTATTATTTATATCAAAAGTAATCATTAAAAAATCTTAAAAGAATCACAAATCTAAACTTTTATAGATGAAAAACAATCAGTCAGCTCTACTTTAAATCCTCAGGGTGCAAATCCACTCATCAACAGTTTTTTATATCAGGAAGCTGAGGGTAGAATCAGGTACAAGGAATTAATCATCACCTTTGATCACCAACCCATTCTAGCAAGAAAGGTACATCAGCCAGCAACAGCCAGGCTGTCATTGTTTTTGTTCCCTGACCTCAATGAGTCCCTCACTCAAGTATTAAAAGTGTGCCTTTCCAAACTTTAAATTGTTCCCCAAGATATTCTACCTCAAAGCCATTAACAAAAACATCTTAATTATTTAAAGATTTGTTTTAGCTATGATGAACACCGAAACCTGTGAACATATCTCCCAGCATTAAGATTAAAAGAACTTGAGCTAGCCTAGTCTCTGGGGCTCAGTTGTTTTCCCTAATCATTAACTCAAGCCACAGTCTCTACACTGCTCCTCAAGAGAAACTCCTAAGTCCTAACTCTGTGACACTTCCTTGTTCCTATTTGCTAACCTCTGCAGCCCTTGCTTTATCAGGAGCCAGGGTAACACTTTAAACAGTACCGCTTAAGACAAAATCATCTTCATAATAATCCACAGGTAAAAATGCCCAGTAGAACGGGATATTTCCATGAGATAATCACACTATATTAAAGGCAGTGGGAACTCCCCTACACACACCCATTCACACCATGCCAGATACCAGAGAAAAATGGCAGCGGGAAATATGTAAAGGCACAGCAGTAGCAAGAAACATTCTGGAGCCGAAGCCCTCGGGGCCTTGCCTATCTGAGATTCACTCATCAGTACCTTACGTTCTGATAGGCTCAACGCCTGAATTCATGTGCCACTTGCTCCTCTGACGTGGCCACCAGCACATTAGTTCAAACAAAACAATGTGAATTGAAATTAAGGATAGCTGGAATAGTCACTATAGAGAAATTCCTACATATCATGAACTCTGTGATAAAATCATAACAGTGCTCAGAAGAAAATATCCAACTGAACATGTTAGGAGGGAAAAAATAAACCAAACAAAATCAAAAGGAAAGAAAGAAAAGAAAGATGGAAATTAATGAGTTATAAAAGAAAAAAAAGTACAAAAACCGTCTCAAACGTTTACATAAACATAGAGTGCAGCTAAATAACAGAAAAGAAAATACTTTGAAATTGGAATGAGGAATAAAATTACCACTATTTGCAGATAGGAATGTATAGATGGAAATTGCAATAGAATCACTAAATAAAAGCATTACTAGCCGTAAGCTAATTCAGCAAATCAGTATGGTTCATAATTAAAGTGTTTTTCATGTATTCAAACAAAGACAACATAGACTTACTGTAAGATATGCTTAGTTAAATGGCCTCCAAAAGAAGATGAATGGCCTAGCAGTAAATATTAGAAAGATTGTAAAAGCAGAGATTGTTATGAGTAGTGTCTTCTATACATGGCAGGGAGTTGTACCCAAGAACTCTTAACAATACACTGTCTTGGTCATTGTTCTATTGCTGTGAAGAGACATCATGGCCACAGCAACTCTTATAAAAGAAAGCATTTAATTGGGGTTTGCTTACCGTTTCAGAGGTTTAGTCCATTATCAGCATGGCAGGAAGCATGGCAGCACTCAGGCAGTCATGCTGGAGAAGCAGCGGAGAGTTCTCCATCTGGATGTGCAGGCAGCTGGAAGAGAGAGACTCTGTACTTAGCAGAGACTTCAGTGACACACTTCCTCCAACAAGCCACATCTCCTAATCCTTCCAAACAGTGCCACTCCCTGGTAACAAAGCAGTCAGATCTATGAGCATATGGGGGCCATACTTATTAAAACCACCACAATCACCAAAACAAGACCTGCACAATGACACCAAGACTGGATAACCTGGAGTACATAGCAGAAAAAACAAAACAAAAACCGTCTCAAACAGTTATCTCATAGAAAAATCAATATGTGGTTGTTAAGCTCTTCCAAAGAGGTTCAACTACACTCAGAATTTAGGAAATAAAAACCTAAAAGTGAAATATTTTAACTTACGTTTACAAGCATGAAATCAATTGGTCACAAGCCCATTGTTTGGAGAAGTAAAAATACATGTTTACTAAAGCATTTGTAATCATTTCATCATATTAGAAAATGCTTAAAATATGTCCCATTCATAGAATTTATTCTGACAACCTTTCAAAATATATTTTGGCTACATATATATATATATGTGTGTGTGTGTGTGTGTGTGTGTGTGTGTCTGTTTTGTTTTTGTTTTTCAAGACAGAGTTTCTCTGTATAGCTTTGGAGCCTGTCCTGGAACTCACTGTGTAGACCAGACTGGCCTCAAACTCACAGAGATCCGCCTGCCTCTGCCTCCCAAGTGCTGGGAATAAAGGCATGTGCCACCACTGCCCTGGTTATATTTTAAATTTATGAAAAGTTGTGCTAATCTATCATTAAATAGAAAAAGTAGAGTATAAATTATGTATTTAGTATACAGGTCATGTAAAATATATGTGATCCCATAAGCACCAGAGTAAGGATATCTCACTCCATCTTTGATGTATCTTGGAGGTCAGACATATCTATCTGTAATACAGAAATACTTTATTATTTTAATGATACTTTAATAGCAAGATAAATCCCTTACTAATGAATGTCAGTCATTTGTAATATTTTATTCTTATCAAAAATAATGATAAGCAGTCACCCTGTCTTGTTTCACATCTGTATAGCTCTGTAAAAAGTTCATCACATTTAGAATTCTTATACACATTTAGAAAGGTTACTTTTTTTTAAGATTACAAAATAATTCTTCCATGGTTTTCCTTAGGTCAAAATTTAATTTTTTTGAAATGTGAATCCAACTTTATTTTTTCCAGGTGGTTACCCAGTTGACCCAATTCGATTTTTATAATGATCCGTATTTTCCTTCACTAATTTAAGATGTCAACTCTATCAGATATATAATAAACTCTACATATATTGGTTCTGAAATTTTCTATTATGTTTCATTTTGTCAACTTGTTTGCCAGCATCATCATTCATTGATTGTAGGTGTACAGTAATATAATCTAATCTTTAATTATTCTGTTTTAGAATTTCCTGGGTTGTTCTTACTTATTTATATGAACACTGAGATTTTGTAAGGTTTATACATTAATTTTAGGATACTTGATGTGACAGTTTAAAAGTAAATGGCCCCCAAATTGGAGTGGCACTATTAGAAGGTGTGGCCTTGTTGGAAGAAGTGTGTCACTGCAAGGGCAGGCTTTGAGGTCTTTTTTTATTCAAACTTCCCTCAGTGTGACAGTCAGTCGACTGTAGGACTCTCAGCTAGTCCTCCAGCACCACATCTGCCTGCATGCTGCCGTGCTCCCCGCCATGGTGATAATGGACTGAACCTCTGAAAGCCCGCCCAATTAAATGTTTTCCTTAAAAGAGTTATTGTGGTCATGATATCTTTTCACAGCAATAAAAAACCCTAAGACACGATGTGTTTTTTTGACACTTATTATTGTTGAGAATTTCATATCTGAATACTGTCTTTTCGTAATTTCCACCCTCCACTCTCTCCTCTCCAACTCCTCCAGTGTCTCCCTCATTCCCTCTCTACTTCATGATCCCCCCTTTGTGTGTGTGTGTGTGTGTGTGTGTGTATTTAGGGGACAGCCACTTGCCTTGGAGAAGACTGATTCTTCTTTTCGCAGTCATTAATTATCTACAGCTCCTTGTCTAAGGTTGGGAGCTTGTGAGATTTCCTCCATCCACATTGGAATGTAAACTAGAGATTCTTTTGTCTTAGTGTCCCATCTCACCACAGTAGAGCTGAGATTACATTTGCATGCACTATGTAACCAGCTTGTATGTGGGTTCTGGGGATTGAAACTGAGGTCCTGATGCTTGCCTAGCAAGCACCTGTACTCAGCCATCTTCTGATGTATTTTAATTGACTTTTGTATATATTAAAGAATGATTATTTTTAGAACACATTTTGTTTTCAAGACTTTTTCCTTAAATACATGAGTATTGGCTTATATTTAAACATTCAAATGAATTAAAATTATTTAGAACAAAAAGTGAGCTAGTTTATTATATATATTGGGAAAAATATATCTTTTTTACTTTTAGAGAAAAGCTCCTCAGGTCAAGAAGTAAACCAATTCATTACACCCCAAAGAAGATTCCAGATGGAAACTTCAACAGGTATTTGTGCAGATTTTTTTTTCCAGTTTGAAGAAACCCAGGGGTCTTTGTATTAAAAGATTCATTTCTAGAAGGTTTATAACTCTTTTTTAGGAAAAGGTTTATTTAATATGTCTGTGTATGTTTGTGTGTATGTTTGTACCCTGTGGTGGTTTGAATAAGAATGGCCCCCATAAGCTCATAGATTTGAATGCTGAGTCATCAGAGTATGGCATTATTTGAGCGGGATTAGGAGGTATGGCCTTGTTAGAGGAAGTGTGTCACAGTGGGTGGGCTTTGGGGTTTCAAAAGCCCATGCCAAGTCCAGAGTCTCTCTCTTACTGCTGCTTGTGGATATTGATGTAGAACTCTCAGCTACTTCTCCAGCACATCTACCTGAGTGTTGCTATGCTTCCCAACATTGTGATAATGGGCTAAACCTCTGAAACTGTACACAAACCCCAATTAAATGCCTTCTTTTATAAGAGTTGCTGTGGACATGGTGTCTATTCATAGCAATAGAACACGAAGATACACCATTATGTGTAGCTGTATTTACAGGCCATAAAAGGGCATCGATCCCCTAGAATTGGAGTTACAGGTGGTTGTGAGCTGCACAATGTGGGTGCTGGAACTGGGATTCTGGTTATAAGCACTCTGAACCATTGAGCCAATCTCTCCAGCCCCAGTTGTATCTGGAAAGTAACTCTTTAATCTCTGTTCTGTTTTACATGACTCTCTGATGGCTGCGTGAATTACCAGTCATGTTCAGCATCAACAATCCTCCCTACTACGGCTCCTCAAGCTTGTTCTTTCTCTCTCTCCTCTCTCTCACCCAGGGCTTTACACATGCTAATCAAGTGTTCTATCACTGAGCTATATGCCCAGCCATTTTATTCGTTTAAAGACAGGGTCTTACTACGTAACCCAGCCTAAACTCAAACTTGTAGTCTTCCTGCCTCAATCCCAAATGCTGATATTACAGGCGTGAACCACCACACTTGGCTTGAGTGTAGTATATAAATAACAGAATGTACTCTTTCAGTAAGTTTTGGCAAATATAAACCTGTGTGATAACCATCACAATCAAGACTGAGAACATTCCCACTGTCCTAAAAGGTCCTCTGTGTCCCTTCCCACTCAATCCTCTGTGTGACCAAACCCAAGGTCAAGGCACCCATCAGGGAAAACACCATGAGGTGAGGACTGTTGATGTGTAAAAACTTATTTTTCCCAGATGCAGGGAGCCAGACCAACCCAAGACTTTCTCAGAGTCCCTGATAAAAGGACAAAGGGAACTTTAATTCTGTGTCCTTGTTCAGGAGTGGACTTGGCAAGGCCGGTCTAGGGCTGGAGCCAGTGACTCAAGAGAGTCAAGGTTGCGGCTTCTGGAGACCTGATTCTTCCTCCTGGGCTGTGGTTATCAGTCCTTAGGCAGCTGTGTCTGAGGTATCCCATGTTCTCTTTGCCAACATTATTTGACTTAACTCTCTGCTGACCTTGGCTGTTCCCCCCTGTAAATAGTATATATGATGCTATACTTCCTAATAAACTTGCTTGGCATAAGTCATCAGCTTATGCGAGATCCCTGGGTCCCAGCTGTTGCTTTTGTCTTCTTTATTTCTCAGCCTTGATCCTCCCATGCAACCCTTTGCTGTTCAGGACCCTTATTCCTACTGGTTCAGGAAACCTAGGGCTTTAAACAAATGAATCCATACAATATGTTCTGATTGGGGCTGGCTTCTTTCATTTGCCGTCCTGTTTGAGATTCACCATGTTGTTGTTTTTTTAAACTTTTAATAAATTTATTTGTTATTGTTGTGTGTGATGTGTGTGTGGGCCTGGCATCACTAGGCTTGCATGGCAAGATCTTTACACACTAAGCCACCTTGTCAACCCAGTTTGCTTTTATTTTTGCATAGTATTTTGTTTCTACTTTGCAACAAAAAAAGAAGAAATCATCATGTTAGAAATTAATAATAAATGGTATTTCGGTTCATTAGAGCCTTCATTCATTCACCCATACATATTCTCTCTCTCTCTCTCTCTCTCTCTCTCTCTCTCTCTCTCTCTCTGTGTGTGTGTGTGTGTGTGTGTAAATGTACATGTACATCTGTGCACATGTGTGGAGATCACAGATCAACTGTCTTGTTCGTCTCCACCTTAGTTTTTGTGACAGGATCTTTCCCTGAGCCTGCTGCTCAGCAGTTTGGCCAGTGGCTGGTCAGCAAGTCCCAGGGATCCTCCTGTCTTCCTGTCTTCAGCACTAGGATTATAGAACCCATCCACCTTTTCAACCATTAATTTTTCCCTTATTTCACAAACATTTTTCTGAAGCGTCTATGTATCAAGAAAGTGTCAGCCACTGGTTAAATGCAGGCCACAAGCCACATGTAGTAGCACATGCCCTAGAATTCTAGTACTTGGAATACTGAAACAAAAGGACCCCATCTTGAGAGCCTGTCTCAAAATAAAAATAAAAACATATAAGGTTCTGGATTTGCATGTCACAGTTTGATCTTTAGGAAAATGATCTTTTGAGATAAAACTTATCAGTACCTCAGCCTTTACGCAGGAGTTGCAAAGACTATGGATCAGTATTTAAAGTGATGAGGTACCAGAGTCAATGCTCTTTGTAGACTTCATGAGTAATGTATTGCGTTCTATCATTAGAACAAAGTCAGATGGCTGCCACAGCCAAGATAACATGACCATGTTCCAGGCAGGAAGAGCTATATATGTCACTTTTATCGGAAAAGCAAGAGCCCTCCCAGAAGTCCCAGAAGATTTCTTCTTATTTCATCATCCAGAAATGGATCTCAAGGCCTTCTATAGACTTAGGGAAGTTAATGAGGCTCTTGTAAAATGAGATAAGATTGTTGTGACTGACACATACCAATTTTGACACAAGATTGGCACTGTGTCATCCCAAACAAAGCCAAGGTTCTAACAAAAAATACACATTGTGTCTAGCAAGGCTTGTTATGATGGCTGGTGGGAGCCTTAGGGAGACTTCAGCACGGACATGGTAGTGAGAGTATACTTCAGTACATGTGCAGAACTCTTCTTTATACCCACCCAGTGAGGTCTCTAAAACAGCACACAAAATTGGCACATCTACTCTTGTTATGTCCCAGTCAGAGTTATGACTGTGTAACTGAGCCCGTTATAAAGCAAGATACAGATAGATAATGTATACAGGTTCCTCTGAAAAGGCTCCCTCAAGCCTCCGAGCTGAGGAAAGCAGTTTCTAAGGGAATCTAGAGTCGAAACCTTCCTTTGCTGTATTTCCCAGGCATGCTCACTGCTCAGCTCTCTACCCTGTCTCTGGAGAGAGAGAAATTCAATTTAGATTCTAAGTTAGGAAAGCTCATCCTTGGCTTCCCCAAATATGGAGAAACCAAAGCCAATTCACGCAGAGAAATATAGTTAAGATAAAGAGCAAATTACCAGCTTTAGAACGCAAAGACTCTGACTTAAGGACACGCCTCTGATGTGTTAGCTCCATGGCCATTCAAATAAATACAACAGATTTCAGTATTTTCAACCAGAAAAGCTGGGCAAGACAATTGTAGGCCTTCCCCACCAGAATAGGCTGAGCAGAATAATCCTCCAGCAGGTATGAGCAAGACATACTCACCTCTTCTGCCAGCTCGAACATGGGAAGGGGAGAGATTGTGTTCTTGTTTCAGAAGTGGACACATGGTTGATTTGGGGCCAGTAAGACATATGGTCTGATTCCAGGAGAAGCTGTCTAACAATGTACAGAGAACCTTGCCAGCTCTGCATGGGATGCCTGGAGCTGTTGCAGCCAAATGCTGCAGCTTGATACTCAACGTATGACCTTTTAACCCACCAACTGTAACATAAAATGCAACAGAAAGCTGGCAGTGTAACTCAATGGTGTAGTGTTTGCACAGTGCCCCGATACACTGGGCTCAGTCCCCTGCAGAGTGTATGTGGGCCACGTGTGGCAGCAATGGATGGACAGTGACAGAGACAGTGGAAATAACCCATTTCTTTAATGACATCACTGTAAATAGGAGCAGCCCACCCTGAACCTGCACACAGCCCCTTCCATCTGGAGTTCCTGTTCTATAATTAAATTGTTATCTAACTGTCTTATTGCTATGAAGAGACACCATGACCACAGCAACTCTTATAAAAGAAAGCATTTAGTTGGGGTGTGGGGGGGGGGGCCTTGCTTACAATTTCAGAGATTTAGTCCATTGTCATCATGGCAGCGTGAAGGCAGATATTGTGTTGGAGAAGTAGCTGAGTGCTGTGGGATGTTCTGTATGTTAAATGTGTTGCTCTGATTGGTTAATAAATAAAACACTGATTGCCCAGTAGCCAGGCAGGAAGTATAGGTAGGACAAGGAGAGAAGAGAATTCTGGGAAGTGGAAGGCTGAGCCAGAGAGATGCTTCCAGCTGCCATGATGAGAAGCAGATGTTAAGATACTGGTAAGCCACGAGCTGCGTGGCAACTTTTAGATGAATAAAAACGGGTTGATTTAAGATATAAGAACAGTTAGCAAAAAGCCTGAGCCATTAGGCCAAACAGTTTAAGTAATATAAGTCTCTGTATGTTTACTTGGTTGGGTCTGAACAGCTACAGGACTGGCGGGTCAGAGAGATTTGTCTTGACTGTGGGCCAGGCAGACCAGGAAAACTCTAGCTACAGTTGAGAGTTCTGCATCAGTATCCACAAGCAGCAGGAAGAAAGAGACACTGGACCTGGCTTGGGCTTTTGAAACCCCAAAGCCAACCCTCAGTGACACACTTCCTCCAACAAGCCACACCTACTCCAACAAGCCACAACTCCTATTCCTTCTCAAATAGTGCCACTCCCTGAATGCTACTAAGCATTCAAATCTATGAGCCTTTGTGGGGGACATCCTTATTCAAACCACCACACTTGTACTAATCTTTGACTCTGGGTTTCTGTTGCTTGCAGCCAAAACACTACAGCTAATACAGTCATTTTTGTATCTTTCACATCTCCAATGTGGCCAACTATAAGTACATTCCAGTATGTTCTCCTAAAAATACTATCCTTTGCTTATCTGAACAATCTCAGTTAAAAGATTCATTACACACACACACACACACACACACACACACACACACACACCTGCTTGCATGTGTATGATGCCACTCTCTATCTGGTTTTCTAAATGGAGTGTTTATTATTCTATCTCTTAGAGGAAAATATATTGTCTTCAAGGCTCATACCTCCACCTTCACTTAGTGCTGCTAACCCTAAAAGGCTTCATGTGCACGAATACTTTCTATAACTAACATTCTTGGTTCACTACCGAAAGAAATACCCCAAATCGTTTCTGCTAAACTACTGACAAAAAAATTTATATTCAGTCTAATCCATCCAGCATTCATATCAAAAATAGGTTACTACCAATTTGTTCTTCTAAATGTCCTCCACCACTACTGAGAGCTACTGTTATCTAACGCTTGGATGGCTGCTCCTCTGGGTCTTCTCTTCCCACTGGAGCCCTTTGTGCAACTGTAGCTACGAAGATCTCAAAGTTCAAAGCTGTCTTCAACATCATCTCCTCCTCACTCTCTCCTCCAGCCCTTCCTTCAGCTGACTGTTTCTTCTGGAGCAGCCATTGTATTGTCCATGTCAGCTCTCTTCACGGGCATGCTTGATTTTCCTCTTCCAGTTAACATTTTCTCATGTCTTCAGATTTCAGCTGAGCAGGACCTTAAAAAGACTTCCTGACTCCATGACACAGTCCAGTTCATGTGTTAATTGTACTTCTTGGTATATATTTTCATTTTTGTATTTGTCTGTGATTAGGGGTTACTGGCAATCCACTACAGTAGAGCCTAACGGTTTGCTCCTATGCACTCATCCCTAATGAAACATGAATCTCACTTTTTTTTTTCTTTTGTTGTTACCAATGTCCACAGGAAACCTAGTCTGAGATCCTTTCTTTAAATAGTACATTATGTCAGGCACACAGAGCTGGGTTGTCTTAGTGCCCCCTCAATGTGAAGGGGTTAGTGAAGTATGGAGGACATACAAGGATAATGCCCGGTCTACAAATAGCCTATCACTTGGGACTGCAAGATGTCAACACCAGGATCATTGCATGTCACTAGACATAACTTCATCCAGTAAGGAATGACTCAGCCCCCTCTATAACCCCTTCTCTGTTCTAGTAGAAGGTAAAGTCTCGACTTCATCTCAGAGTAAAGTTAGCCTCTCTCCATTACTCCATTTTCTCTTTTTTAATGACTGGCTGACTTGTATTCTTGTGACAAATCAGAGAATATATGGGGAAGAGGAAGAACAACATATTCAAAGGTATTAAGTTGACAGAGGATCCAACAGAGGCTTCCCACATGCTGAACTATACCCTCCATCCCAGGCAGATCCAACCAAGGGCCTCCCACATGTTAAGCTATACCCCCACCCCAGGCTTCAAGCTTGAAGAAAGTGTGCAATGGCTTTAATATCTCTCTTCAAGGAATAGCTGTCGGGTCTAAAGGAAATTCCAATCCCCCAAATTCTGGAGCCTGCTCCCTTCTACCAAAGGAGTCATTTCCTTATCACTGTCAGAAGGGACAGATGGCTATCATGGTGCCTATTATCATACCAAAGTGCATCCTGGCCTCCAGGCTCACTCAGTACCTGTGGCTCTTCTCACCCTGCTCTCTACCGGAAACTTCTCCAGCTCATGGGCTCTCCTTCCCCAGCTTCTCATGCCCTTATAACCCTACCGTTTTGGCTATGTGCTCTCTTGGTCCCCCTCTCGCTCTTTTGTCTTCTGTTGTCCCACCCCCACACCCCTACATCCCTGAATCCCCCCACTTCCCCATCTCCCACCTCCCACCACTCTCTTGGTCTCCTTTGCCTACACTCTCTCCACCCCACCTCCACAGCCCATGGCCCGGTCCAATCTGCTGTCCATGTTCAGTGTACTACTTTCTCCGCCTGCTCTGGGCCCTTCGAGAGTCCTCTGGCTGTACCCTCCTGCATATATGTAGTAAAAACTTCCTCAAACATACCTTGGAGTGGTCATGTCCTCAGTTTACACATCTGCTGCCCAAACCCTCAGTTTATACAACTGTCTTCATTTGCACTTTCCACGAGCCTCCTTTTTTTTCTTAACTTAACCTTTTTCCTTTTGCAAGACGGGATCTAACCCATAGCCACCTACGTGTGAGACAAGTGAACTGTCTCTGAGCTGGAGCCTAAACCCCAATTTAATCTTCTTGACACATTTTTATTTTTAGTATGTATGTATGTGTGGTATGTACAGATGTGTGTGTGTGTGTGTGTGTGTGTTTGTGTGTGTGTGTTTGTGTGTGTGTGTGTGTGTGTGTGTGTGTGTGTGTGTGTGTGCCTGGAGTTGATGTTAGATATTCTCCACTTTTTTTTTAATTGTGGCAGGGTCTCTCACTGAACCTTGAACAAGCCAACATATAGCTATTCTAGATAGCCATCTTGCACTGGGACCTCCTGCCTCTGCCTCTGGCATGCTGGAATTACAGGTTCCTGACTTTTCCCTGGGTTCTGGGGCTCCTAACCCTGGTCCTTGCAACCACTTTATCTGCTTAGATATGTCCCTAACCACCCCACCAACTTTTAATGTTTCTGTAAAAGTTTCTACTAAAATAGGGTGTAGGTCTTGAAGCAACATTTTTTTTTAAATCTAGAATGAAAACAAACACATATAACTGTAAAACACTTGAAAACACATGCTAAACTTTGAATATATGTTACGGAAGCCCTTTTCTGGAGAGTCTAACTACTGCAAAAAAATGTTTTTTTTTCTCAGTCTCCAGTAAGTAGTATATCATATAGCATGTGACAGACGCTTTATGAAGGCATAGAAATGAAAATAAGAGAACAGATGAATGAAGGTGTTCTAGAAACTCAAGGAAAAATGACTAGAGAAATAGCTACTGGCTGCCAGGAAACACCGTCAGTGAGGTCCAGGGAAAAGCTTTCAGGAAAAAAAGCATGTTTAAGGTGACTTCCTTAGAACCTGGGCTAAGGCAGACAAGTCCTAAGAAGTACTGCTGAGGGTAGAAAGAGCGAGGTAACTAGTGACTTTAAAACTGCTTCATCTGAGTGGAGGGAAAACACTGCTGTTGGCCAAAGGATTAAGAGGAAGTGCAAAGTGAGAAAAAGCAGGTAGAGACAATGTTTTCATGAACCCTGGGGGGTGAAAAAAAAAGTGCAGCACAGAATGGAGAAAGACAAAGTGCTGGAAGAATGTTTAATTTATTTTCTTCTAAGGCAAAAGGGGTTTCAGAGGTTTCAGAGGACCCAAAGGGCAACAAGAAGGAGCTATGAGGACTTGAAAAGGCAAAAGTTCTAAAAACCAGGACTGGGAAGGCCACAGACCAGGAAGGCCACACACACCAGGAAGGCACACAGAGTGGGAAGGACACACAGACCAGGAAGGACACAGACCGGGAAGGCATTCATGTAAAAGGAGGAAGGAAACCAAGGAACGAATGCATAGCATCAGGGAAATGCTGGAGTGCCCGGTGGTACTAATGTGAGAAGCCCTGTTTTACAGATTCATGGATTCTCTCTTCCCTGAGAATTGTAGAGATAATCTACTGGGAATGAAGAAGAGGGGGTGGGGGGGATGGCGAAGCAGGAGGTTTGGAGGAACAGGGAGAACTGAGGTGAGCAGATGTTAGAGAGTTCTTGAAGTTCTTGAACCAGAGCAGTGGTTAAGTCCCTATACTCACAGCTACTTGAGAAGCAAAAACAGAACTGGAGGCCAGTGTGAGCTAACAAGTCCCTTCCTCATTTAAATGAGGAAACAAACTCTCTTGTGGAGATAGGGAAACAGAGAGGCCAGATGAAGTTACTTGGTTTGCACTGCTCCTCTCCAGCATTTGATCTTCTCCTCAGGGAGTCTTTCAGGAAGAGAGAGGCTTATAAGAAAGCTCTCTCTCACCACAGGCTTTCTTTGCTGGTGAAATTGAGTGTCTCAAACTCAGGTCAGAATTGTGGAGAAGTGTAAGACACACAGAAATTTTGATGTCTGAGGTTACTCGTGTGTTACTTTTCTCATTGTTCTGAAGAAGCCCTAACAAAAGCAGCTTAAGGGGGAGAAGAGTTTATTTCAGCTCACAATTTGAGGATACAATCCATCATGGTGGACAAAGCTTGGCAGCGGGAACATGAAGCGGCTGGTCACACTACATGCCTAGTCAGGAAGCAGAGAGAGATGAAAGGTGAAGTCTGGTGGTCAGCTCTCTTTCTCCTATTTCATTCAGGCTAGGAACCCCACCACTGATGGTGCCACTCACAGATATGAAGTTTGTTTAAGTGATTCTAGATCCTGTCAAGTTGGCAATATCAATCATCACAAGGGGAAAGAGGAACAGGTAACCTTTCAATTATATAGAAGAGCAAAGCTTGCCTTCTTAAGAACAGCAACAGGGAGAGCTCTGTTGCACACAGAAACTAGGAATGTTCTCAAAGTGAGATCAGAGGGGCCCAACTCCCCCCACGGGTGTTTGACTTTGAACACTGTTAAGTACTACTGAGAATGTTAGCTTCACAGTAGATCTTTATCATAAGGATCCTTGAATATTTTTTCTTTCAAGTAGCCAAACTGTTAGCAACAGTCATACCAGCCACTTGATTGACAGCTGCCTTGAAAAGGGAACTACAGATCAAACAGTTCTTTCCTAAGCTACAGGCTGGACTGCCATCATGGCCACCCAGCCATTTTGAGCCGTGAACACTTCACGAATCCCACGAGGAAACTACTCCAGTGCAAAGACAGCTACTGCCATAGCTGTGGCTGAAATCATGGAGTTCAGCTGCAGGAGGCCTTGCTTAACCATAGCAGTTCCAGGCAGCTTGTCCTGGCTCCAGGAGACTTCACCACAGCCGTGACAAGCTAGATGACCCCATCCATCTTGTAGTTATTCTCATTAGGAAAAGGGAGGAACACTTCCTTCACTGACTCAGGAAAAGCTTGTGATTGGTACACATTTAAAACTTGTGATTGTTGGACCTAGACGCTGTGCATAAGCATTCCACACCCTTCTTCGGATTATAGAAGCCATGTGTTTTTCAGACTCCCTGGGTCAGTCCAGGAGCCTTCTCCCCAGGCACAGCCCTCCTCCCCTGCTACTTCAACAGTAGGCTCCAGTCAAAGTTTCTCTCAAATGGTCTTAATGATTAGTTATGCTCTTTATCATGGCTAGAGTGTGATGGCTGGTAACACAAAACATAGACAAAACCCTGGCTGGCTGCAGTTAGACAGTTGCATCTAAGGCCTCAAGACTTCTAACCTATAATCCCTCAATTCAGCACCTAAGAAGAGGCTGAAGAGTTCCAGAGTGTGGCTGGGAGGAGGGACTGTGGAACCACAGATGACTGTGGCTGCTAAGAAGCCACAGAGAGCTAAGATCATGGAAGGTAAGGGAGCATGAAGGGCCACTGGAGAAGTTCCAGAGAGTCAGTCACCAAAGGTCAAGAGCTGGGGCCCAACACCTGCAGCTCACACTGTTACTCCAGCTGCTGAGTGCGAGGCTACTGGCAATCAAGGCCTCTTGCACTACTTACTTAAGTACGTCCAGCTGCAAGTCTGTGGCTTTGAAAGTCCTTCATCCTCAAGGCTTCACTCTAAGTCTGTGGGCTCCAGGTCCTGCCCCCAAAGTCTCTGGAGCTCAGAACTGCCAATACCAAAGGCATTGCCTAGTTCCAGCTGGATAGAGGAAAAACAAAACAAAACCAAAAACCAAACCAAAACAAACAAACAAAAAAGCCAAAAAACCCAACAAAAACCAAACAAACAAAAAACCTCAATCAGCCCTTTTGTGATAAAAACAAAACCCTAAAATAACTTATTAGAAGGGTCCCTTAGGTGGCCTATTAGCCAGAATAATCAGCTTTCCAAGCTTTACCATTTCACTTTGAGTGACAGTATCAGGGTCAAAAAGATCAGCCCAGAAAGAGTGAGATTAGAGAGAGAACACAGAACACTCAGCAGATTATCTACAGAGAATAGTCTACAGTTTATAGTAATTCCCAAGCCCCCTTGTTGTGGGAGAAAAAGGAGGTGCAAGATGGAAGAGAAGTAACGGCATGTGATAGGATGCAGATTAATATAAATGAGTTCATTTAAGTTATAAGAGCTAGTTAGGAACAAGCCTAAGCTATAGGCTGAGCTTTCATAATTAATAAGAAGTCTCTGTGTCATAGTTTGGGACCTGGCTGGTGGGACAGAAAAAACTGGTTACATCCCCTCCTCATTCAACAGAAGTACAGACCTCATGAGGCACACTTTAATAAGACTGGAGCAGTTTCGCTGGCTACATCATCCTACTCTCCTACAACTCCAAATTTGAACACTTCTCTGTCTGTTCATACACGTTCAAAATGTCTTTCAATTATCGTTCTTAAAAGTCAGAACTCAGAAAACCTCAATGCTATTTGTAAGTTTATAAATCTTCATAATACAAGAATTTAATAAGCTTTTCTTACCGTGAAGCTCTTTAGCCAGTTTAAAAATAAAATCAGTTAGGTTTCTTGTTTAAGTCTGTATATACCAGCATTTTGATTTTACAAGACACCTTCAAGGGACAAAAGATGCTTGATGTCATCAGGATGAAAAGAATGCTACCTGGGAAGATGACTCAGTTGTAAAGTGCTTGACACGTGAGCTTTGAGGACCTGAGTTTGAATTCCCAGTCACCACAGAGGAGCTTCACATAGTGGCGTGCCCTGTAACCCCGACACTAGGAGTCCAGAGACCACTGGATCCCTAGAGCTCACTGGTCAGTCAGTCTAGCTAAATCAGTGAGCTCCAAGTTCAGTGAGGGATGCTATCTCAAAAAATAGGGTGGGGAATGACCGAGGAAGACATCTGACTTCAATTTGTGCCTTCACACTCATGTACACCTGTATGTGCACTTACACACACACACACACACACACACACACACACACACACACACACGAGAGAGAGAGAGAGAGAGAGAGAGAGAGAGAGAGAGAGAGAGAGAGAGAATGGAACTTGGAGATACTGTTGCTTTTTGTGTATGTGCCTGTACTTGTGTGTACACATATGTGTGAAAGCTGAGTGTGACCTTGGGTGTCATTCCCCACTTGCTGTCCATCTTGTTTTTAGAAACAGGATCTCTTACTCTCTTGGACCTCACAAAGCCGGATAGATGGCTGGGATCTGTTTGTCTCTGCCTCCCCAGTGCTGGGATGACAAACATCCAACATCATACCAGCCTTTTCCATGTGGATTCTGGAGATGAAGCTCAGGTCCTCACTCTTGCAAAGTACAATTTTTTTTTTAAACCAACTGTTCTATGGCGTTTTCCTCAGAATTAACACATTCCCTCCAGGAGGAAGGGAGAAGCTCAGGAGACTAGGTCAACAGAAAGTCACTTGTCTGGAAGAACAGAAACTTGGAAGAAAAGGGGGGTAAAACAACTGTGGGGGAGGGGACCAGTCAAACTGTAGGGAGTGATTTTCTCTCCAGCATTTTACAAGCTGTACAGAGGGCACTGCAGCTTCCCTCCTTGCTGTGAGGCAGATGCCTTTGAGTCAGCCCTGCTCCTGTAAATGACCCCTCACCCAGACTCCTGTTAGCAGCCCCAGGAAAAACTCAGTGCTTCACCACGTTGAATACTGGTATAATCGTTTCTGTGATCTACTGTGAGTTCTCTTTCTGGAGTGGGTAGATGCCTGTGTGTAAATATGAGTGTGAGCATGGCTATGTGTTGTGTCTGCCCAGGAAAAGTCAGTCATATATGACCAGTTGAGTTATCTCCCCAGCCCAATGTTTGCTCTCTAAATGAAACAACAAAAAGCAGCAAGACAATTTCTGCCTCTCCTCCCTCCCCTTCTTTAGGCCAGTGTTAAGCTAGGACCTGAGGCATGCTGGGCAAGTACTACATCCCCAGCACTCTTGCCTTTAAAAAAAAATTGAGACTACGTATCTAAATAGTCTAGACTGTCTTTCAATTCACCTTGAGCTTGCAATCCTCGTGCTATAGCTTCTGGAGAGCTAGGATCGTAGGCCTGGGCAACTAGGCCCAGTTACTTCTGCACTTTTGGTACACTATAAAATTGTAGCCAAACATAATTTTAAAAATGCATTTGTAATATGAAATGAAGAGTTGCTTAATTCATTTAGCAATTTGGGAGGGGGTATTTTTCAGACAAGGCAAGACTGGGCCCCAGCTTGCTGTGTGATCCCCCTGCTTCCACTTTACCCATGTTGGGGTGACAGCCTGTGCCACCATGTTTGCATTTAATAATGTTTACCTAGAACTTACTGCGTGATAGACACTGTGTTAGCATTTACTTAGAAAACAATAGAGATGCTTCCTACTTTCCCACCACCATGAAGCTTTTGTTTTGTTTTGCTTTGCTTTGTTTTTGAGACAGTCTTGTTATGTAACGAAGGTTAGCCTGAACTCAAGTAGCTCAGGCTAGCCTTGAACTACTACCTATCTCTGCCTCTCAAGTACTGAGTTACAGGCTTGCACCACTATGACCAGCAAGAGCTTATAGAATTTTGAATTCTATTTATCAAAACCACACAACACAGCAATAAAATGTTATAAAGATGTAGATAAAAATTAGGATGGAAAAACTGCCCAGAGCCAAGATGTATATTCTTTCAAACTTGGACACCTCAGAAATTAGAGACATCATATTTAGGGTGCGGTCAGACAGCAGTAGGTAGGGATACCATCCCCAGAGATGCAAAGAAATCCGTGTGAGGGCTTAGAAGAAAATCCCAGATTTAATAGTAAAAAGGTCCTTTTAAGAATCCTTGATGACTCAAGATCTGAAGAAACATAAAAGTTCAGTCAGCCAGGTATGGTGGTGCACATCTGCAATCCTAGCATTCAGGAAACTGGGGCAGGAGGATTACCATGAGTTTGAGACTAGTCAGGGCTACATATCAAATTCAAGAATTGTATGAGTTACATAGCAAGAAATTAAAATCTCAAAATAATTAAAGCAAATTAAGATTAAAGGTAAGTAAGGTTCAATGGGTTAATTTACTAAATATGAGAATAATGAAATTCAGAGAATTTAAATTATTTGCCCAACAGACATATCAGGGTAAGTAAGCTGAGTCTAGGTCTGTTTTCATTCTTTTACCAAAGTATTCAGTTTTGAGGAAATGGATGTCAGATAAAAGAAGTACATAAACATTTGCCCAGTATGTTTAAAGCTTTGGGTTCAATCTGGGAAGTAAGACAATAAATCCAAGAGACGAGTGAAAACAAAGCAGGTCTGAATATACCGCTTTGCAGAGAGAAGAGGCCAAAATAGCTGATGTGGTGGGAGATAATGATTTGAAATGTCCTTCAGTCATGGGAAAGTCTTTTTTTCCTTTTCCCATAGGCCAGGACTTGCCCTCTTCCCAAGTTCCACATCCTATTGGTTTAGGACACAGAGCCTAATTTAAGGAATAATTTGGGGCTTGCAATTTCCCCCTTCTCTGATCCTGGGCTCAGTCACATAGCAGATACCTGTAACTTTCCAACTCTCTGAAACAAGCAGGCACCAGCTGCCGACTAGGGGACAAGGAGCCTAGTGCCTCCTGCTACCTGTAATTCTATGAACTTTAAGTGAAAATAGACCGTAACAATTTATGTCTTCCAAATCCCCAGTACAGCAGGGGAGGGGGGTACATAAGACCATGGCTCTAGTCTTGTGACCATGGGCAAATCCCTCTTTGCCTTGTTTCTCCACCTGTTAAAACACCACTTTACAGCATTGGCATAAATATTAACTAAATACTACAGTACCATAACAGAGATTGTGGATGGTAAGCCCTCTATAATGGCAAGTCCTTACGATCAAATTTTACATTTAGCAGGAAATTATTTACAGTAAGCCTCGATTACCTCACAAATAATAGTCATTACATGAGGTCTGTATCCGACTACAATAATGGAAAACTGAATACAATGATTAATGTTTGGACCAAAGCAATAAAAATGACAACTTTAACACTGCTTTGTCCAGAAGCTAAACCATGGACCCAGAAGATCTGCATTCAAGAAACCATACTTACTAAATACTTTATTAGGCACAAATCACAGTCTTAACACATGCAAGGAACAAAATACAGTGTGTAAACAGATACTTCAGCTTGCTTCTCTGTAAGAAACTGAAACTAGACAGGTGAGGTGGTACACACTTTTAGTCCCAGCACTGAGGAGGCAAAGGCAGGCAGATCTCTGAGTTCGAGGCCAGCCTGGTCTACAGAGTGAGTTCCAGAACAGCCAGGGATACAGAGACATCCTGTCTTGAAAAATAAAACAGAACAAAAATACTAAAGCTAAGTGTGTATGAGTATATGAAACACACAATTCCAAAACCAAAATGAAACACAAGTTTTGGTAATTAGTGTAGCAGGACATGTACTTTGGTCAAAAGCATAACTGATTATGATTTTCTTAGCCTGTTTTGAAGCACTTTCTCACTCATTACCAACTTAGTGCTTTGCATACAGTACATAATTACAAAAAGAAATCTAGAAGGCTGAGGCAGGAGTATTGCTGTGAATTTGAGGCTAGTTTGGGATACAATGAATTCCAGACTCCCCTGAGCTTTAAGATTGTCTGAGTTTAAGATTGTCTCAAAAAAAAAAAAAAAACCCTTCTTTTTCAAGGTGCTTCCTAATGTCATGTTGTTTTATGTTTAAATAATGGGATATTCTGAAAATGGCCGTGGTTCTCATTCCTCTCTTCTTTTACTATTATTATTTTTTAAAAACACACCTCAGCTAATTGTGAGACTTTAGGTGACAGTCTAAGTTACAGCACTATCAAGTGAAGTCAGCCTGCAGCAAGTACTAGCGTCTACATTTTTGTTTCTATAAATGCAGCAGCTACTTCTCTGTTTTATGTTACATATTTCAGGCAAGTAAATAGCTTTAACTGGGTTTTTTTTTAAAATCCTATTGGTATTAAGTTGATTTTAACTACTATGAAATGTCAACACATAAATTCACATGTTTCTGTTTATTTGGTGACAAGATCTTTAGGACACCCCCAACCCTCCCCATACCCTCCCACAAGGAAAAAGTAACTAAAATTAATGTACCTACAATATTTTCAGAAACTCTGGTAACAACAACTGTATGAACAACTGTTGTCTTTCCTCCTCTTACAACTCTGCATAGTGGCGGAGTTCAGTTTTCCTAAATGCTCCTACCTATTTTTGTTTTACAATAACACTTGTGTTTTAAATCACATCTCAATACGATCACGACTCAACACGTGAAACTGTTTATGAATTCTGAATTCTAAACTTGTATTATTTTGTCTATATTTGAGTTTTTTTTTTTTTTTTTTTCAGAACTCTGAAACCAATCACACTGAAATCAATACCCATCCTTGAGACTTAACACTTTTAAAGTTTGAGAGTTCCCATCCTCTTGAGAAGTCTAGGGCGGGGCAGACTGGTTGAGTGTGACTGGGTCAGCAAACAAGTGCCCCACAGTGAGGATAATCTTGGCTGAAAGGACAAAGACTTGACCAGGACCCCCGTGGGGGCGGAGGCGCCTGGTCGCACTTAGTGAGAGGTCCCTAGCGCCGCCGGGGAGAGTCCTCAGCGCCCCCACCTCTTCCGGGCGTCCTGCACACGCCTTTTCCTCCAGGTCGCCGCCGCGATGCCTGCCCAGCGCCTGGGCTGCGACGGGCTCAAACGCTCGCCTCACAAAGACAGGCTGGAGCGGGCCCGCGGCCTCGCCCTGTCAAGGGGGGCAACTCCTCTAGAAAGACCCGACAAGTTGACAGGCGCACGGGGGCGCAGTCTGGGGGCCGTCAGGGGGCATCCTGCCTCGCGGGAGTCTCTTCTGTTGCCTCTAGGTGGCAGGCTTCGAACCCCCTAACTTTCAACGCCTTTTGGGCAGCCCTTCACTCGGTGTCCATTGTGGGCGCTCACAGACGGCAGCCATGACAGTTGCATCCGGGTATGATCCGGAGCCACGTCCTGAGTCTCCCGGAAGTGACGCGACGCGGAAGGATACGCGCTCGACTGAGGGAGACTGAGGTGAAGTGGTCTCCGGAAGTGGGTGCGATTGGCCGCTGCCGACGGGACAGTGCTGTAGGAGGAGCGTGGCCTTTTACACAAACCAGGTCTCTGTGCTTAAAGCCGGCCATGCTGTGACTCATTCAACAATCCGAGAGACACAAGCTGTTATCATTTGTATTTCATACATATGGAGAAACTAAGACTGAGAGAGGGCAAGCGATTTATCTAAGACCACACCAGTAGTATTTAATCTGAACCAGACACCATGTCCTCCATGGTGATTCCCTTTTGGGAAACTTAAATTCATATTTCTTGTCATTACGGACTGTTACCTCCAAGCAAGCATTTCTTCAGCTCAGTAGCCCAAGGAGTGGTACTAAGCCACACCCATGATTTTAATCAAGGACCAGACTTTTTATTCTGATTTCCTGGGGAGTGTAGTAGTTTTCTGTGCTGGGAACAAACCTTGGGAAAATGTAGTTTTAAGCAATTTATTTCAGACTTGGCAAAATAAAACTTCATTTTCTATCAGCATACTTCACTTTCACTATTACTTTATTATGTCAATTGGTAACATAACAGGATAAGAACTGAGAATACTGACTGCAGCATTACAATGCAGCAACTCTGGACTGCTGAAACGAGATACTGGCAAAATACATGTTTCCAGAAGAGATTTCTTTGTGTTAATCTGACTCTCCGGGGTGGGTGTGTGGGGAAATGAGAGTAATGCACAAGAAATACTATAAAGGGAACACCTATCACAGAAAATAGGGGAGAACCAGGGGAGGCTCAAAGAGCTATCCCATGGTCTGAAACAGTCAAGGAGGGAAGGACAGAGGCCAGGGAGGCTGGTGAAATTGTCCTAGACTGTTAACAGTCTAAGTAAGTTTCAACAAATTAATTGGGGATCCTCAATCCAAAATCAGCCATCAGAGGAGACCTCCCTGGAACCAGTTTGCCACAGCACTCCAAGATTGGTTTCATAATTGTTGGAAACATTTACCAATGTCAGGTGCTCCTCTGCCCCCCAGGGTCCTGTTACATAGTCCTGACTGAACCTGGTATTCTATAGTCCATGGTGGCTTTGAACTTGCTGCTGTTCTCCTACCTCGGCCTCAAGTTTCAAGTCTTCAGAGAGGATTTTAGAGATGATAAAAGTAGTAGTTTTTAGAGTGTTGTCACACTTCTCTACACTGCTTCATGTCCAGTGACATGAGACTCAATGGCATTAATCAGAGAAGTGCTTATGTATTGTCAGGGCTTTTAGAGATACTATGCTATTTTGACATACATCTGAGAAATTTCAAGAATAAGAGCAATAGGCTAGCAAGATGTTTTGGCAGAGATGAAGGAGAGTCACTATGTTAATACTGCCCATTTCTATCACAGTGTGTCAAGGCAAATGATGCATAAATTATGGACCACATGAGAGAGAGTTGGGTTAGAGCCTTTTTGACATGCCTAAGAAGAGAGATGAGACTTTAACAGAGAAAGTCTGTGTAGCCTGGATTAGTAGAAAATCCAAAGCAACAGATAGGTGGAGTATTAATAGAGAAACTGAATGTTGCTTGTCTAGGGCAATCTGCTTATTCAAGTTTCCTTGCGGCTCTTGCTTCTTTAGAGCTGGAAGTCTCAAGTCCCTCTTCCAGGGACACAGCTTTTAATGGCCTTTCATGGTCTCATGTAGCCATGTAGGATGGCCAGAATACAATAGTGAATTTCTAAGCAAATTCCCTCCACCTTTGGGAGTACTAGGATTCCTCAGACTTTAATTTTTAACTAAATTTGTGGTTTTTGTTTGTTTGTTTGTTTGTTTTTACTTTTCTTTATGGATCCAATAAATGAGCGGGTGTGTGTGTGTGTGTGTGTGTGTGTGTGTGCACAAGCATGCACATGCCCATGAAGCCAAGCATCCATCCCACTCTGTCATTCTCAGCCTTACTCCCTTGAGGGCTCTGACTGAACCCAAGTTTACCATTTTTTTGGCTAGACTGGCAGCCAGTGAGTTCTAGTGATCTTCCTTTCTCCCTCCAAGTACTGGGGTCCATGCCTCATTTTTCAATGGATGTTCAGGATCCAAACTCAGGTCTTCATGCTTGTGCAAAAAAATCTCTTACCCAAAGAACCATTTCCTTAGCCTCAGTAAACATTTTCAAGCATCTGCTTTGTGTCATCCACAGTGTTTAATCCTTGAGGCAAAGAATGGGGAACAAATACAATAATACCATAAGCAATAAAATATTAACAAAAATTCAAGTGCTATAATACAGATATCTCATTTTTAGAAAGGAACTGGCCTTGAGGAAGATAAATACCTCCTGTTTTACTAATTGGGAATGTGGAACAATCCAGAAAACCAGCAACTCAGCTATTTTGTTTGGCTACACATTTCTGCCTAACCTGAAGGATGGTCAGGGAAACTTAGCAGGGGATGCTGCTTGCTTCTGGGTTGCTCTCCACCTTCCCAGAATGTTGTAACTGTTACAAAGGCCCTTCAGTGGGATTTCTGGGAGGATACCCAGGGTGGGA
Source organism: Peromyscus attwateri (assembly GCA_902168425.1). Lineage (NCBI taxonomy): Eukaryota > Metazoa > Chordata > Mammalia > Rodentia > Cricetidae > Peromyscus > Peromyscus attwateri. The sequence continues at coordinate 18,123 of CABHPP010142353.1, read as the reverse complement.
CCAATGAGGGAGAAGGGGAGGGAGTCTGGAAAGGGGAGGGCCTCTCAATCCTATAAACCTGTACCCAGAACCCCATGGTGGACTCACAACTCTGGGGCTCCTTCCGTGCTGACAGGAGCTGTTTGTTCTAATATAATTTGTCATTTTTCTTCTCCTTTCTCTGTGGCTGTTTCTTCTTTGTTTCCCCATGGCTGTGGCCCTGTTATTCCTGTCTGTCACTTTGTCTTTACAGGCACCAGTGCCTTTCCGATGTATGGCCCTGGCACTCCCACCTGTCACTTTTGCTTTCTAAGCACCTGTGATTTTGTCTTCTCTCCTAATTGTATAATTATTTGTTCATGTTGGTACCTCTAGGTGACCACCCCTCACTACAAGACCCTCATAACACACCCACTTCTGGTGGAAACAGACAGCAAACCCTCCCAAGTTGGTTTCCCTTCTTTTACCACAAAGACCTCACTGAAGACCAGCAAGAACTCACAACTGTAAAGGTAAGTTCATAGTCAAGTTTCAGTAGACACTTAAGGACCATAAACTATGGAAAAAGGTAGCAAACAGGGAATTGATAACAAATTGATAATGTATAAAATGCATGTTCTTAGCTTAAGGTCATAAACAGATTTAATACATAAACAAATGTAAGTTATTTTGTAAGTCAGTTACAGGTCTTGAAAATGAAAGACTTAACTGTTGAAAAGTGTAGTTGAAGATCAATAAGGTTAAAACAGATCAAAGAGACCAAGTCCTCCTGAGGGGTCTGTGCTAAGGGGTTCAGCATTATTAAATACTATTAAAAATATTAGTTTCTTAGGTCTTTATTGTAATTCTTAGGTCTTTAATTTTCTTCCCCCTGTGACTGAGCAAGGGTCAAGAATGGGCCATCTGGCCACTTGTAGAAAAGCCTAGCTGCCCTGACCTTGGAGCTGTTAGTCATGCACTCTTTTCCTTGGCAACTGACTGACTTGCCTAGGGAAGTCCAGCCTTGTTGAACACCCCATGATGTTTAGCAAACTCTGTTCCAGCTGCAAGGACCACTATAACCATGGCTGCTGCTAGAGAACTTGCTTCAATCACAGCCACTCCAGGCAACTCATATTGGAATTAGAAGACTCCAGTGTGAGCAAGACAGGCTTCGGGGAACTCTAATGATCCTGTCTACCCTGCAACTGTTCTTATTATGGATAGGAAGGGGAAGCACCTCCCCAAAAGTCTGTGATTGCTATGTAAGGCTTCTGATTGCTTCATAGATGAGGTATCTGATAAGCGTATATGTAAACTATGGGTGGTTAAACTGGAGGCTGCTCACACATAAAGCTGTGTAATAATTACATTCTTCTATTACCCCCAATCACCCAGTTTTGCAACATTTGGTCTCAAGAAAGGCTTCTCTCAAATGTGCCCCACCTCCCTAATAGGGATCTACCATGTAGCCTACACTAGCCTTGAATTCATCTTCCTCTTATCTTAGTCTCCAAATTTGCTGATATTACAGGTGTATACCACTGCACTTGGCTTCTGAATATTCTTTTATTGATTACTTGAAGTCTTTTTTACAGATAAGATAAGTAGGCTGTTGAGCTGGTTATATAAGGAAAACCAGAGCTCCTAGGGATTTTAGGCCAAAACCCATTGACCAGCAGCGAGAAGGCTGCTGAAGAGTTCAGGAGTGAGTGAAATCTGCAGAGCTGGGACCAAAAGAGGGCAAAGAGGCTTTAAGAAAATACAGGCAAAAGCTTCCAGCCCTAGTTTCTGGAAGAATTCTTGAAAGCCAACAGTAGTTAAGAACCAAGGGTCCCCAAACCCACAACTCGGGAGCTGTCATGCTAGCTGCAGGGTACTGGGCTGCTACCACTCAAAGGCTAGAACAGCCAATAATCTTCTGAGCTGAGCAACTAGAACTGTAAGTCTTTGCCTTTCAAATCTGGCAGCAGTAAGCCTCTAGGTTCTTGGGGCTTAAAACCATAAGCCTCTGGGTTTGAAAGCCCAGCCTGTAAGCCTCTGATGCTTGAGAGCCAATGCTAAGGGAGCTGCTCTATGCCTGTTCATGATTTCCATCTGAATGGAGCAAAGGGACCCTTGCTCAGCCATCTGTGATGGTAAATTGGTATGTTAGCAACAGAAGGGGAGTAAGAGGAGAGATAAGAATAACTGATGCCTGACAGTGCTTTCTGTGCTAGCGGTGTTACCCAATATGTATGCATATAAAACTTCTAGGATTCTCTGAGCAAGCCTGTCAGGAGTCTGCTGTCACTATTCCTTTTATTCTTTTCTTTTCCTTTCTCCCCCTTCCTCTTTCTTTTCTTTTCTTTTTCTTTTCTTTCTTTCTTTCTTTTTTGGAGACAGGGTCTCTCTGTAACAGTCCTCACTGTCCTGGAACTTGCTCTGTGGACCAGGCTGGCCTCGAACTCACAGAGATCCACCTGCCTCTGCCTCCTGAGTACTGGGATTACAGGCCTGTACCACCATCGCCCAGTTTATTCATAAGAGAACGGAAAGCCCAGAAAGAATCAACATACCAGTCAAAGTGACATTCTCATTCTGAACCTGAAATCCTGGAGTCCACAAACCTTTCAAGTCAAATGATGAAACAGCATGTTCTAAGGCATTTCAAACATTCAAAAATGTATCACTGGCAGGAGGCCTCTGGAAAGAAAAAGAATGATATCTGAGAAACAGGATCACTTGTTGTTTAAGGAAATACTGCCTACAAAAGGTTTCTTTTAAATTTTTAATTTTTAAATTAATTTATTAAAAAATTCCATACATTATATTTTGATCATACATTCCATCCTCCAATTCCCCCCAGAAACTCTCCACCTTGCTACCTACCCAACTTCATGCTCTTTCTTTCTCTCAAAAAAGAAAAGAAAAATAAAAAAATGAAAATCAAACAAAAGAAACCCCAATAAGATGAAACAAAGAAAAAACACACTCAACAAAATTATGGAATCTATTTTGTGTAGGCAACTACTCCTTAGCATGGGGCCTGTCCTGGAGTGGGGTTGATATACCCAGTGACACCACATTGGAAAAACTAATTTTCCCTTTCCCAGAAGATATCAATTGCAAATAACTTCTTGATTAGGGGCAGAACTTTGTTATCACTCCCCTTTTTTCATTCTGAGATTCTGTCTGGTTTGAATTTGTGCTGGTCTTATGAGTGCTGTCACAGTCTCTGTGAGTTCATATGTACATCAGCCCTGTTGTGTCTAGATGATGCTGTTTCTTTGGAGTCATTCACTGCCTCTGGCTCTTACAATCTTTCCTTTTCCTCTTCCACATAGATTCCCTGGCCCTTGAGGGAGCAGTTTGATAAAGACATCCCATTTAAGGCTAAGTACTCCAAAGTCTCTCATTCTTTACACATTGTCCAGTCATGAGTCTTTGTGTTAATTAACATCTATTGCAAGAAGCAGCGTCTCTGAGGAGGGTTGAGCAATGCTCTGATCTTAGTCCCAGCCTGTGATGCAGCTGTTCGTCCCTGGTTGAGAGTGATTATGCGGGTCAGCAGAGTCATTTCTTCCCTTTGAAGCGGGGAAATTCATACCAGCTCTCTCATGGCAAAGTGCACAGAGGTGGTATCATGTGACTTCTGAGGGATCCAAAATACTGCTTCTGTCTAACTCTCTTTTATTGGGAAGTTTATTCTGGGAAAACCAGCCACCATGTTGTAAGGAAGCTCAAAGTAATCTACAAACAGAACTTACCTGGAGAGACCCATAGGGAAAGAAAAATGAATCTCCCAGCCAACATCCACCACCAGATTTCTACGTGATAAGATCTCAAGTGACTCCAAAATACAGGCTCTCAGTCTTCCAAACAAGGATCCAAATACCGTAGAGCAGAGATGAGCTATTTCTATGCTTTGTTTGCCTCTTACCCACACAGAATCCATAAGCATAAAATTTGTTTCATAATATTGAGCTCAGCAGTAATTTTTTTACAGTCACAAAATCTGAAATACATTAATATGATAGGTAAGTTATACAAGGAAAATATTGGCATATGTAAATTGACTATCAATTATGAACAAGACTAGAAGAAAGTAAGTTTAGGAACTGGAGAGATGACTCAGTTGACAGTATGCTTGCCTCACAAATCTGAAGACCCTAGAACCCATGTAAGATATGTAAGGTGTGGTGACACACGCTTATTAACCCCAGAGACAGTGAATGGGAGGTGAGACAACCAATCCTGGAGCTCATGGCCAGCTAGTCTAGCCTACTTGCCTGACTCCCAGACCAGGTAGAGGCCTATCTCCAGCAAAAGGCAGACACCTAAGATTGTCCTCTGACCTCCATGTACACACATGCACATTCCCACACACATGTGCACCCCACAGGCATACATACCCTCACACACAAAAGAGTAAGTTTAAGTCTAATAAAATATCATAATGATTTAATGACAAATATTAGATGAAAAGCCTCATATTCAGTTCTTAAAATTCATCTTCAGTGTTTTTATGAGAGACATCTTAAAAATAATACTATAAGAGGTGAAGAGTGAAGATATAAAAAAAATATCCCAGGAGACCTTGTCTAGTAAAGATACTATCTTCCAAATTAGCTTTCTGGGAAATGACTAAGAACAGCAAAAGAGACAGTGTCATACTACAAACGCAGCAGTCTGTCATCAAAACCATGAACTTTGCTGCATATAGCTTCATAGACTCAAAATACAAGTTTGTGATTTATGGAAAAGAAAAGCTAATTCGGAAAGAACCAAGAGCTTGGGTTGTAGAGACACATGATTTGAAATGAGTCTAATTAAAAGCTCTTTTATTGCCCAGATATTTGTCAGAATTGTGTAGACCATGTGTTGAGCCCATTTCCACCCTGTGAAGCTAAACATCTATAGCAGTTCCCCTAGGCCTTCCCTACCCATTCTCTATTTGGCCTGGAAAGTACAATTTGTCTTCTTAGTTCACATGACTTCATATCAACAGGGACAATACCCAGGAGCTTTCAGTTTGTTTGTCTTTTGTTTTGTTTTGATATAGGGTCTCACTATGTGGCTCTGGTTGTCCTGGAACTCACTCTGTAGACTAGGCTGGCCTCAAACCCAGAAATCTGCTTGCCTCTGCCTCCCAAGTGCCGGAATTAAAGGCATGCACCAGTACATCTGGCCCAGGTACTTTTAAGGATCTCACAATAAAGCCTCAGCTAGACCTGTGTAGCCACTTGCAGCCATCTCCTGTTAATTGAAACACTCCCTCCTGGAGTGAAGAGTCGGAAGTCAATGAAATTTACTAGAGTCACAAGGCCCCACCTGCAAGGTTACAAAAGCAGTGAACAATTTCTGGGCAGAGGAGACCTTTCTGCCAGCCAAGCCATCTGCAAGATATAGGAAAAACTCCATGAGTTGTCACCCATGCTGGGATAGGCTATGCACCTGGTCTGAGTCACCTACACTCCTTTAAGTAATCTCTTACCTATGTTCCTGTAAGTAATCATGGTGAGCTCACTATTACTAATCACTTCAATGATCTATCTTAGGTACCCTCTCTGGGCACTCCCCAAGACAAGTTATAACACCTAGGTATAAAATTGGGGGCTTTGTGCTCATACTGTGCTGACACATTTGAAAGTGACTGTATTTCCCATATGAGAGGGACATGAATAATTGGGGAGGGGCACATGGTGAAATGTAGTGGGTAGTCACTGAAGTGGTGTCCAGTGATTTTTGTTGTTTGATAGTAACAGACTCTCCTGTACTGAAACATTTGATCTCTGTAGCCAAAGCAACATAGTGGAAATGAGGGAGGAGGACACCCAAGACTATGTAATAAAAGGCAGGTAACTTCTACCTTGCCATTCTCTCAGATTAGTTGCTGTAGTGGATGCCAGCTGCCATGCCAGGTTACATGCAACAGCCTGGTGGAGCTATGGAATGCTTCAGGGGAGCCACTTGCCAACAAGCTTGCTAGGCACAGAAGACATCTGAAGGCAGATCATTGACTATAGTCACACTGTGATGGTACTTCTAGTAAGCACTCAGACTGCTACTACCTCTGTGACACAGTGCCTGAGACACCTTGCCATGATGCCTTTGGGTCCTTCAGGCACACAAACTGTAAGGAAATAAAAAATATGAAGCCATATTTTTCTGTAAAAACTATAAGTGCTATGCATATTTCAAAGTCATACTAGAGATGTAAGAGCAAAGCTGCTGGAAGAGGACAAGTAGAAAATTTTAAGAGCAAAACTCATGCTGGAGAGATGGCTCAGTAGTAATGATGAGCACTTTCCCATCTTCCCAAAGGACCCAAGTTCAGTTCCCAACACCCACACAGTTACAACCACCCGTAACTCCAGTCCAAAGGGATTTGATACCTTCTAGAATGTGTGGACACCTGCACATATGTTGCATTCCCTCACACAGACACTTAACTCACACGTAAATAAAAATAATAATTAAAGAAGTCATATATCAGCTACACAGAGAAACCCTGTCTCGAAAAACCAAAAAAAAAAAAAAACAAAAAAAAAAAGAAGCCATATATCTAAACAGAAACAATGGAAGCTAGAGATGATGGAAGATACCTTCCTTACCGTGCAAGAAAACAACTGTCAACCTAGATTCCACACAAACCAAAAATGAAATAGCAAAGGTAAAGCAAATGCATCTTTAGACCAATAAACACTGAAAAAATTACTTGAAATCATATACTAAAAGATATAATCAAGGATATATTTTCACACAAAAGAAAGGAGACCTAGATAAAAGCTTGGAGTTATAAACCATTATGAAGTCATGCAAAAGTGAGTCTGAAGTGATTATTTATGTCTAAAACAGTAATAACAATGTTGGGTTTTTTTTAATTTTATAATTTAATTTTACATATCAGCCACGGATTCCCTTGATTTCCCCCCTCCCCCCTCACCCTCCCTTCCTCCCAGCCCCTCCCCCCATTCCCATCTCCTCCAGGGCAAAGACTCCCCTGAGGATTGAGTTCAACCTGGTAGATTCAGTCCAGGCAGGTCCAGTCCCCTCCTCCCAGGCTGAGCCAAGTGTCCCTGTATAAGCCCCAGGTTCCAAACAGCCAGCTCATGCACTGAGGACAGGACCCGGTCCCACTGCCTGGATGCCTCCCAAACAGATCAAGCTAATCAACTGTCTCACTTATCCAGAGGGCCTGATCCAGTTGGGGGCTCCTCAGCTATTGGTTCATAGTTCACAAAGTTGGGTTTTTAAAATGCAGAGAAAATTAAAGTACATGAAAGATAGGATTAAACAAAATAACATGTTCTTTTCTCATTGACCAAGAAAAGATTGAAACACTAATTATACCAGAAGTTAATAAGTCAAAGATGAATTATATATGCAATAGATAAGATACTCAAAGACAAAGAATAGATCACTACCAAGCTGACAGAATAGACAGGAGTAATAAAACACTTTAAATCCAAAAGAAGGGGGGAAAAAGGAAGAATGTGAACATAAAAAGATAGGAAAAACGTATTTTAAGACGGTAGTTTTAGGTTCACAAGTATTCTTAGTTACATTAAATGTAAATGATTGTATAGTCCAACTGGAGGTAATACTGTCCCTACCTGGAAGAAAGGCAATCCACTATTGAGAATAGACACATTTGAATGACTGGCATATCAACACTGACTTAAAGACAGCTCTTGTAAGTATGTTATTACAGAAAAAGTATATTTTAAGTAAAGATGTATTACTAGAAATAGCCTCACTTCATAAGGAGAAACATTTGGTTTACTTAGAAGATATAACAAATTGTATGTATGTAATAACATTGCATCAAAATGTATGAAATAAAAGGAAATAACTATAAAAAAGACATGTCTACATGCATAATGGAAATTTCATTATTTTTATCAGCATATATTAACTCTATACATATTGGCAATTTGAGTGTATTTCTTTTTAACTTTTAAACTTCACTGGTTTTTATTAGTGTGTGTGTGTGTGTGTGTGTGTGTGTGTGTGTGTGTAAGGGGCATATCATAGCACACATGTAATAGTCAGAGGATCATTTTGTGTAGTGGATTTTCTTCTTGCAACATTTTGTGGATTCTGGGGATTAAACTCAGGCAATCAGGCTTATGTGGCAAGTGCCTTTACCTGCTAAACCATCTTGCCAGCCCCTATACATGCACTCCTAGTAAATAAGAGAATACATTTAAAAAAAAATAGAGATCTAGACAAAAACAATGATTCAGATTTACCTAAGTGTCATCTATAGACCACTACACTCATTATCTTATATGAACATTATTTTGAAGAGCACACAAACTAGTTATCAATATTGACTATATTGAAGACTGTAAAGCAATCTCAGCAATTTAGGAAGGTTTGATATTGTGAGAAATATCTTTTCTGCTCACAATGAAATTGTGCTTGAAGTCCATAACAAAAAGCAGCAAAGAAGAAAAATAAAAGAAACACCATTGGTTTAGATATTAAGCTATGTATTTCAAAGAGATCTCAAGGGTTAAAGAAAAAACTCACAATAGAAGTTAGAAAATATTTTGAAACAGCTAAAGCAGTGTTTAGAGGGAAATTTACAGGTTTATGTGCATGAATACTGAGAAAAGACTAACTAACTCAGTTCAGAGATTCACTACAGAAGTGACCAGAAGCAGAAAATAAACAAGTCCAAATAATTAAAGGGAGGAAATGATATGAACAGCAGAAATGTGCAAAATATTCGATAAAGAGGATAAGCAAACTTAAAACTTTGGGTGCTTAAGAGTGGCGGGGCAGGGGAGAGATGACAGCTTATATTAGCAATATATAAGGAGATATAAAAACATCTACAAATAGGAAAATGATAAAATCATAACAGTGAAATTAGCACTTAAGAAAAAATGGCATGTTCTAGGAAAATATATAGAAAAAATGAACACAAAAAGAGGAAATGAATGGCTGGAAAATGTCCCGAAGATATGCATATGATTCGATGGCATCACTATCAATACACTTTTTTTCTAAGATTCTAATTTTTTCCCCTTTTGATGGTGGGAATCTGACCTAGAACCTAGAGCAGTGCTAGGCAAATACTTTGCCACTGAGCCTCCTCCTCCAGGTAAGACTGTACTTTCTGAAAAATCCGTCAAATATAACTACATTTGATGTTTTTCATTTTAAATTTCATCCTTTCTAGGATATATTGCCCTTTTTTTTCTTTTGTCTTTCGAGACAGGAGGTTTCTCTGTGTAGCTGTGTAGTTCTGACTGTTCTGGAACTCACTCTGTTGATCAGGATGGCCTTCAGTGGAGTTCCACCTGCCTCTGCCTCCGGAGTGCTGGATTAAAGGCATGTGCCACCACCACCTGGCTTGTGCTTAAAAGTATTTTTGTTAATAGTTTAAAAACTATATTCAAATGACAAACATATTAATGTTTCTATTCTTACAAACACATGCTATTTATATGCTATTTCTGTGTCTGAAGTGTTTAATGTCTATGGTCCTCAATTGTAGACTATGGTTAATATTTAAAGTGTTAAAGAAAGCTCCACTATGTAAAATAATATATAACTATTTATTTATTTATTTATTTATTTATTTATTTATTTATCCTGATCTTGGAATAGTTTGCACGGTATAAATTCTAGGAAATATGCTGAAACTCTGTATCTTAACATTTATCCCAAGAGTAGAGAGGTAGCTAACGGAATGGAATAAAATATTTGCTAAACTATTCATCTGACAATCAAGCCTCATTCTATGTATTTTCAAATGGGCAATGGATTTGAGTGGAAACTTTTCCAAGGAAGAAATTCAAGTGGCCAATAAATATATTTTTAAAGTGCTCAGTGTCACTAGCTGCAAGGGAAATGCAAATCAAAACCACAGTGAACACCCTGGTTAGAATGGCTATTTAAAAACAAACATGAAACTGAACTAGCACATGTTAGTGACGATGTAGAGAATCTTCAAATAGTGGTGTGTGGTCCAAGGAGATGGTTCAGCAGGTAAAATGCTTGCTACACACAAACCTGACCACCTGAGCTTAATCTCAGAATGCACACAAAGGTGGAAGGAGAGAACTCAATTCCACGAAGATGCACTCTGCCCCTCCTCATGCATATTCTAATAAGAATAACATTTTTAAATTTTTTTTTTTAAAAAGTACTGAACATAAATCAGTACTGTTGTTAGGGAGAGCAGTACAGAAGTTGCTTCAAAAAGTGCAAGTAGATGTGTTATGTATTTGTTTACTCCACTTCAGGTATAGAAATCCAAAGGAAATGAAATCTACACACCAGAGAGGTATCTGAACACTCATATTAATTGTCTCACTGCTCACCGTAGCTTAAGGCAGGAAATTAACATAGCTGTCCATCAACAGGTGACCAAATGAAGAAAAGTGTCGTATATACACACAGGAGAGTATTATTTGGTCATTAGAGAAGGAAATCCTGTATTCTGTATCAAAATGTATGGAGCTGGATAAGATGATGTTGAGTGAAGTAATCCAGACACAGAGAAGCAGTTGCTTCATATTTTTCTCCTATGTGGAAGTTTTAAATAAAGTCGATCTGAATGTAGAATAGAGATTTTTAGAAGCTGTGAGTGGGAGAGCACGAATGGAAGGAAGCTGAATGTTATCTTGCACGTGGCATGCATATACTGACACATTACACAAAAACTCATTAGTGTGCTCAAGCAATATATAGCAATAAAAATAAAACTGCATTTAGCTGGGTGTGGTCGTGGTTCACAGTTACAACTCTAGCCTTGAGAAGCAGAGGCAAAAGGATGGCAATTTCAAGACCAGCATAGGCTACATAGTGAGACTATCTCAAAGTGAGTTCAAATTTTGTGAACATTCCACTTATCTGTGCTCAGTTTAAGGACAGTAATATGTAAAGGAGATCCAGTTTGATGTTTTGTTGCACAAGTCTCCTATACCCCAATCCCTGAAGGATGTGTGCTAAGATTCCTTTTGATTATGAATCACTTAGTTGTTTTCATTTTGCTTTAAAAAAATCTTATGTGATGTACAAGTTCAGGATTGTGATACTTTCTTAATGGGCTTCTTTTGGTATTAATCTTGATTGAATATTTCTTCATCCCTATCAAAGCTCTTGTCTTTAAATGATACTTTGGACCCATGTTAATAGTCTACCCTGTTTTCCTTCACTCTTTTCTTGGTATGTCTTTCTATCTTTTGCCTTCAGATTTTCTGCATACTTTTATTTTAGGCTTTCTCTTGTACACAACTCAGAGACAGCATTCCTTTTTTGGGGTTCAGTCTCAGAATCTATCTTTCATTATCTAAGCTTAATTTGTTAAAATGGTTATTGATACCTTTGGATTATTTTTTTATTTTAGAATGGTAGTATTATTAGGTCTTTATGTTTTCCCTTTCTCATATTGGGTAGAATATGAGAAAATAATTTTTTATTTTCTCCTTGATTGGAAACTGTGGGATCTGTGTCTTTTAGTAGTTATCCTTAATGCTTGATGTAATCCATATATACGTATATATACATATATATATATGTATATATATATATATAAGCAGTGTCCATACTCAATTTTCTTACCATTATTCTGAACATAGTAAGCTGTTTACCCACTAAATGCCAAGCCTAACTCCAAAATATTTTAACTGTTGCATAGTTTTAGCATCCAGTTTTTTTTAAAAAGATAAAGTTTCCTCAAAGAATTAATTTTCTGAAGTATGTTGTAAGTTTCAGAAATCTACAATTTGTTAAATCTGTGACCTTCCTTCCAGGGTGACTTACCTTCTGGCAAAGTTCAGCATGTTTAAGAAGGTGATATTAAGTTTGTTTACTCTTCCTATGTGGCAAATATCTTATTCCACCCTCCTTGTACTATTAGTCTAACTAGCTGTGGAGTTCTAGGTTGGTAGTAATGTCCTCTTTACACCTAACAAATTAGACACTGTCTTACAACATCTGTGATGCCACTGCGGTAGGGACTTTTACTCTGTCGTTTATTAGTATCTTAGCTCTTTTCTTGATAGAGGCTTAATTTTTTTTCTTTGCTTTTATTATTTTACAACATCACTATAGTATGCCCAGACGTTTTTATTACCTTACTCGGTGCTCATAGATTTTTTTAATGGAGAATTATAATATTCAGAAAAATGCCAATGCTGCATCTTTTCATATACTGTTTTCCCACACATTTGTGTACTTCTGGTTGGAAACTTTCAGCCTATTTTCCATGCTCTTAGCTGCCCTGTGTTTTGCTATATTTCTCTCTCTCTCTCTCTCTCTCTCTCTCTCTCTCTCTCTCTCTCTCTCTCTCACATTCCCTGCATTTCAAGGCAATTCCTTAGTACTGTTTCCATATATATCTTCTTTTCTATGGTAACCACAGCAGACTTTTCCTAGTTTGTTCATTTAAAATATTTTAATACTGCATTTTTCTTCCAATATTTAAAATTGTTATTATTTTATTATTACTATTTTTTGAGACAGTGTCTCATATAGCCCCTGGCTGGTCTCTAACTCAGGAATGGCCTTATATCTCTGCTCCTTCCGCCTTCTCATGTCCAGTGTTGGCATTATAGGAATGGGTCATTTACACATGGCATTCAGTTGTAATTCTAACAGATTATTCTTAATAATAATGGCAAAGTATTGCTAGTTGAAAATATCAGCCTTGTTTTATTTCTGACCACCTCGTGATTCATTGCCTATTCTTTTCAGCATCATTCCACACTGACCCTTGTGAAGAAGCTCTGTTTCTTCTAGAGTAAATTTTTGTTCTGAAGCCAAGTTTTACTGACTCCTTCCTTAGGTATATTACTTAATAGAGGTTGGTGGTTCAGCTGGACAGATAGCTTGTCCTGCTTGTTATTTCTCTTGTTCTCACTCTCAAACTTGCTTGCGGTTCACCGTTCCCCATCTAATTGTTTTGAAACTGTCTCTCTCAACCCACTTGGCCTCTGGTCTTGAGTAAACTGAAGCCATCTCAACTCTATAGGGCTAGTGGGTGATTTTTGTGTTGCCTTTGGAATCTCCTTTTAATATCACTCTGAGGTTTTCTTGTACTTCATCTAGAGTTATAGCTATTACTTTTAAATTTCTGTGTTTTGGTCTTTCTTGGTTTAGTTTTAGGGAACCATTAACTATCTTGGAAGGATTGTTAGGTAAAGTTCAGAGAATTTCTTTTTCTGAAAATGTCTGAATTCTATGCTCATGTTTAATTAACCATGTATCCCAGCACAAAGACGAATCAGAAAGTCTCTACCCCCTCATAATGTGGAAAACCACTTTTATAACCAGAAAGGCAAAAAATAACCTACAGAGATTACCTATTTGATGTGTTTTAACATTGTTTTATCTGGGCATAATTTGATAGCTTTCTGTCTGGGATTGCCTAAGGGGCTAGCTTCTGGGATTGCTGGAATTCCGTTGCATAGTTAGTAGTTTGAATTCTCAGATCAAGCTTCATCCTACTTGTACATCAGCTAAGTCATAGTTCACTACATGAAGAGGTTTCTTTGGGCCAATTCCTGTGGAGTATGGTTTGATCTAATATATTAAGGTTAACCACGTTTTGATGATAATTGCTTGAAAGTCTTTGTCAAGGAGCTGGTCTTTTTCAGTGGCAGTTTCTGGTTTGTTTGTTTGTTTGTTTGTTTGTTTTTCTCCCCTTTGAATGGATCATACTTTGCTACTTTTTGTATGCCTTGTGACAGTTGTTTTAAAAACTGGGCATTTGTGTCTAATGATGTGATAACTCTGATCTTGAGAATACCTAGAACTAAGCAGCAGCTTGCTATACAGAGCAAAGATGAGGCTTTCTTCACCTCCTCCCAGGCTTGTTGGTTTTTGTCATTTTGTTTGGTTTTTTACCATTGTAGCCATGCCAAGGGTAATCCTGAGGAACATACAATGTTAAATGCCCACACAGGTATTTCTGAGCTCATGCCTTTCTTCAGGAATTTGAAAGAAGATTATAATTTCCCCTGAATGTGTATTGCTTTTGAATATACGACTCCTCAATGTCTGCTTCCCAAAATGGGGGAAAGGGAAAAATGAAAGGCAGGGAAAAGATATGGGCCCTTTCAATGCCCTGGAAGTTGCTTCAGCTTGCAGAGGAGGGTATTGCAACCTTGGCCTGCAGCACGTTTGTGTGACCGTTGTGCAACAGTGCCTCTTCCCCTTTGTGTCAGTACCTCTGTGATTAGAAGTAATGATCAGTAGTCCCAATACAGAGCCCGGTTTGGGGTATAGCCTTGGTCTGGCACGTGAACCACTGTGTTCCCAACCGCCACTGCCATAAAACATAACAAAATGGAAGGAGAGGAGGGAAGAGGGAGAAAAGAAACAAGGGGGAAAATTCAGATTTTTTTTTTTTGTATGTGTAGAACAAACACTTGTTTCTTATTGCATATCCTGGCTTTTCCTCCAGGAACAAGAACCTATGTGTTTTCCTGAAGGAAACACAGAAATGGGCATGAGCCATGAGCTGAAATGGACTAAAATTACTAGTAGTCAGTGGAGACAAGACTTCCTCTGGAAATTGTAAGCCTTCAGTGGACTTCAGAGCTCCAAAATAGTTACATCAGACGGACTGTGATAAACCGCTCTTGATTAGGTAGTGAGATAGACATCTGGCACTTTATTGCCATCTTGCCAGAATCATTTCTAGATGCCTCTCTTTTTATAAGTCTTCTTTTGGATAAAGGTGAAATTTATATCCACTGCATGAATTGTATTTATTTTTAATGATTAATTTATAATTAATCTTTCCATGCCAATAATTGTCTAGGTAAAAGAGTCTTCTAAATGCATGATTTTTCAGATAAGTGTTTAAATCCTTCTGTTACACTTCGAGCTAAGAGTGGGATGCTAACAGTATGTATGTTTTCTAGCCACTTAGCTGCTTTGGGTTTTTGGAGAAGGCAACAGAGGTAATCTCAGTCTCCCTAAGAACCTTTTTTTACTTAAATCTGTTGAGTTTCCATCTGTTGCCTTGAGATGAAGCTCCTTCGATGCAGCTGGTTCCTTGTCTCTGAGGAATGAAGACTGTTTGGTGACTTGGCCAGTTAAAGTGCAGACTGTGGGGGCTATAGGCATCTTTTTTCATTCTCAGTTGACTTATTATGTGATACTGATTCCCTAGACAATCTTTTCCTTTTCTTCTTTTTAATTTTTTTATTTATTTAATGTGAATGGGTGTATATATATATATATATATATATGTATTTTATATACTTGTATGGATGTCTAAAAGAGCATCTGATGCTCTAGAAAGGAAGTTACAGATGGTCGTGAGCTTTCATATGGGTGCTGGGAATAGAACCCAAGTCCTCTGGAAGAGTGACCAGTGCTTCTAACTGCTGAGCCATCTCTCCAAACCACATCACTTCCTTTTCTGCTACAGTCTAGTTTTCCCTTTCTGTTAGGAAATCAGTGAAATACAAAATGACCTGAGCATAAGTCGTTCAGCTTCTCTCTTCCCTCTATGCCAAATGGTAAAATATAAAAGAATTTTAAGTGTCTTTTCTGCCTCATTCCTTAGGGTCAAGAATTATCAACTCAAAGCCAACCATTTCATCTTTCATATATATCCTTTCCTATGTGATTTCCTTTTACTTGTGAAATAAATCTCTGATAAACTATCACCTCATCTGTTAAAATGCAATATATCTCTAAGTACCATACTTTTGAAACCCAACAATATATATCTAAAAATACACTTAAATACTGAAAATTCTCACTATCCAATATCTTGTCTTCAAGCTTGCAATTGTCCCTTATCCATGTTTGTTTGCTTGAATTAGGATCAGAGTAGCATCCATACTTCCAATTCTTTCACAAAATCTCTTTCTCTCCCTCTCTCTCTTCCCCCTCTTTCCCTCTCTCTCCCCCCTCTCCCCCCTCCCGTGGGTGTGTGGTGTGAGCGTGAGTATGTGTGGGTCTGTGTGTAGGTGGAGGCATGAGGCTGATTTTGGATGTCTTTCCTCCACTGCTCTCACCTTTAGTTTTGAGACAGGGTCTCTCCCTGAACATGAAACTCAAGGGTTCTGCTAGGCCAGTTCTGCCTATCTTTTCAGAAAGGATATGCTTCTTGGTTTGATATCTTTCTGTCCTACTTGTTAAATCTTAAAGAAGTTTTGCTCTTTCTCTAGATCAGGTTGAAAATGAAAGTCCTTTTCAGGTTGTCCTTTTTGTCTGAGTTAAAAAGAGAGAAATGATAGAAACTCAGAGCTGAGAGACCAGAACTCAAAAAACCACTGCAGATTACTATTTCCATGTCTACCCACACCTTGCTATAAAGAATGATCTCCTTTTTGATTAGCCTTAAGTTCATGATAATAAGGCTTGCTTATGTCTGTACTTCTTTCTATGAAAGAGTTGTTTCCTTCCTCTAGGCCAGAAGTAAAGTGGACCAAACATTTGAGATTATTTGTTATCACTTAATGAAAATTTCAGTAGTTTTCCTTTATCACTCTACTGACCATACAATTATCACTTAGATATGAACTTTTGTATAGAGTGAGCTATGGATAACAGGAACAAACCAGGACTTCCATAGACAACAGAGTCCTGTGATCCCTTTATTTACCATTTATTTAACCTTATATAACAGGAGTAGAAGTAATGTCATGTAGCAGAAAGATCTTTGCATATTCTGGCACATATATATTTTTTTTAAATCTGGGTCACTCTTGCAATTTATATGGCAATAGCACCGTCTATTCTCCTCCACCTTGCTGAGGTTTTCTGAAATTTGTTTATATTATCAATCCCAGCTGTCTTGTATATTTCAATATAATACAAGTTTTCATCTCTATGGCACATAAATCGGTGTTCAAGAGAATTTCTCATGAAAAGATATCAAATGATGAACTTTGAAAATAACATTGGGAGTTCTTTGCTAAGACAGCCACATCTTTTCATCCCCGAGACACAATGGTGAAGGTTGAAGTGAACGGATTTGGCCGCATTGAGTGCCTGGTTACTAGGGCTGCCTTCAACTCTGGCAAAGTAAATATTGTTACCATCAATGACCCCTTCATTGATCTCAACTACATGGTCTACATATTCTAGTATGACTCTATCATGCCAAGTTCTACAGCATAGTCAAGACTTAGAATGGGAAACTTACTATTAACAGGAAGGGAATCTCCATCTTCCAGGAATGAGATCCCACCAACATCAAGTGGGGTGATGCTGGTGCTGAGTATGTTGTGGAGTCTTCTGGTGTCTTCATCAACATGGAGAAGACCAGGATCCACTTGAAGGGTGGAGTCAAAAGGGCAAAAGGGTGTTAATTTCTGCCCCTTCTGAAGATGCCCCCATGTTTGTGATGAGTGTTAATTGGAAGAAGTGTGACTACTCATTCGAGATTGTCAGCAATGCTTCCTGCACCACCAACTGCTTAGTGCCACTCCCAACCCCCACCCCTCATTGGCCAAGATCATCCATGACCACTTTGACATCTTGGAAGGACTCAAAACCACAGTCCATGTCATCACTCCACCTAGAAGTCTGTGGATGGATGCCACTCTGGAAGCTGCAGTGTGATAATTATAGGGATGCCCAGAACATCATCTTTGCATCCACTGGTGCTGCCAAGGCTGTGGGCAAGGTCATCCCAGAGCTGAATGGGAAGCTCACTGGCATGACCTTCCATGCTTCTAAACTTAGTGTGTCCTTTGTGGATCTGACCTGTGCCCGGAGAAAGCTGCCAAGTCTGATGATATCAAGAAACAGGCGTTGGAGGTCCACTAAATGGCATCTTGGGCTACACTGAGGACCAGGTTGTTTCCTATGACTTTAATAGTGATGCCTACATTTCTACCTTTGGTGCTGGGGCTGGTATTGCTCTCAGTGACAACTTTGTAAAGCTCATTTCCTGGTATGATGATGAATACAGCTATAGCAACAGAAATGTGGATTTCATGGCCTACATGGCCTCCAAGGAGTAAGAAGCGCTGGACCACGCAGCCCAGCAAGAACATGAGAGGAAGAGAAAAGCCCTTGCTGCTGAAGAGTCCCTGCCCCAACTCAGCCTCCAACACTGAGTATCTCCCTTCGCAGTTTTCATCCCAGACCACCAAAAGATGGGGAGGGGCTTAGGGATCCCTGCTCTCTTGAATACCTTCAGTAAAGTTCAGTGCACACACACACACACACACACACACACACACACACACA
>CABHPP010142352.1:0-18676 GCA_902168425.1 Peromyscus attwateri | reverse complement strand
ACACACACATACCACACA
Source organism: Peromyscus attwateri (assembly GCA_902168425.1). Taxonomy (NCBI): domain Eukaryota; kingdom Metazoa; phylum Chordata; class Mammalia; order Rodentia; family Cricetidae; genus Peromyscus; species Peromyscus attwateri. Next base: position 18,658 of record CABHPP010142352.1, on the reverse strand, counting down.
CACACACACACACACACACACACACACACACACACACACTCACACAAGGTGATGGGTCACTACCTCTCTCTGCATTCTAAGTTGAGTCCAAAGGACATTTATACCCTTAGCTCTTGCCTCTTTGACCACTTGTCTCACAGCTTCGGACTTCCTCCCCATTGAGTCAAGCAGTAGAGCCACCTAAGGTGCTTTGGTGGGTGGACACAGGGAGTTTCATCTGGGAATACAGAAAAGGAGGAGGGCATAGTTTCTGCCTTCAAGAAGCTTTCAACATGGCTGGGGACAGATGAGATGTAGGATGAAATATGATGATCCAGTTCCTTTACTTGTCAAGTAGAAAACGTCTCCCATGGCTGTCTAGGAAATCAGTTCTCTGTTTCTCCACCTTTCAGCTAAGGTTATAGACAGCTGTCAGCACCAAGTCTGATGCACACACACACAGGTTTAGAATAAAGGTGGTCAGTGGTCCATAGGGCCAGTCACTAGGAAAAAAGAACTCTTCCAAAGACCCACTGCACAGGTTACACACTTGATGGGAACAAGTACAAGAGAGTCAAGAAACAGGTATGAAAAGAGTCCATGCCGCAGAGAACCCACGAAGCCCAAGGCAGCTGGTTTGCAGCCCTCAGTATGCCTGCCCACCAGCCCGGATCCTGTGGCAATCCCACTAGCCACCATGCCAGACCTAGACCTGGGGCTGGGTTCCCCGACCTGTGGGCTTTGTTGCCTGCTCTGGCATCAGTGGTAGGAATGACCTTGGAGCACTGTGATGAGCTACTGTTGTTATTGAGGGCTGTGTAGCGCAGAGCAAGGAAGGGAATGAAAAGGTGAGGTTACAGGAGGTCTGCAAACTACAGGAGCGGTGTCAGTTTTCTCTGAAATGGCTCAGAGACAGAAGAAAGGCTCCAGGGCCCCATGCGGTGCCCCAGTCTGGTGAGGTGGCTGGACACAAGGGTCACATCAGGAAGCTGATACAGAGGCACAGAGGAACAATGGCGAAAAGCTGCAAGCAACATTGGAAAGCAAAGGGGCGCATGCCAGAGCCTACAGTTTCTTCAGATGCCCAGCAAGCTCCCTGGAAATTAAACATATTCCCCAAGGGCAGGTTTAGGCCTTCCCAGTAAATAGCAGTCGACTCTGCTTTACGGAGACTCTGTGTAATTTATTAGTAACCACCTTCCTTCTAAATCAAAGCAGCATCAGCAACATAATATAGAAGCTCTAGTTAGGAGAAAAGAAATAGCTGTGTGTGTGTGTGTGTGTGTGTGTGTGTGTGTGTGTGTGTGTGTGTAAGACAGGACAATCTGAGATATTGTTCCTTAGGCACCCTTTTTCTTTCTTTCTTCCTTCCTTCCTTCCTTCCTTCCTTCCTTCCTTCCTTCCTTCCTTTCCTCCCTTCCTCCCTCCCTTTCTTCCTTAGGGTCTCTCACAGGAACTTGGTCCTCCTTACCGACAAAGTTATCTTCCCAGCCCAACACCCCATTTTGTTTGTGCCCATTGTTGAACACATACAAAGCACAGGTGCATAACCTGCCTGGGGACAAACAATGTTTCACATGATGGAGAAAAGTGATACTATTGACCAGGCTTTGCTTTTTGTCTACACAGATCCTGGTAGCTTTGCTGCAGTGCAAACAAAATGTTTATTTTTAGTGCAAGGAAGTTGCTGCCTGCAACAGCAAAGAGTGCCCTATCTATGAACTGGATGAGTTCCTTGGAAAACTGACACATGAATGACCTTGACGTCATGGGCTGGGGAGATGGCTCGGCTGATGAAGTGCCTGCAGCACAAGCACAAGGAAATGCGTGCACATCCCTAGCACTTGTGTAAACTCCACGCATAGCGGCAACTGCTTACCACATCAGGTCTCAGGTGGCAGAGATAAGAGGATACCTGGAGCTCCTGGCTCAATAGCCTAGCAGTTCAGTGAGCTCCTGGTCTAGTGAGAGACCCTGTCTCAAACAATAAGATAAAGACAGCCCATGTCAAACCTCTGTCTTCCACATATGCACACCCACAGCATATACATACAAAGACATTCCACATATGCACGCCCACAGCATACACACACAAAGACACTTCCCTCTGTCATTCCTGCTGTAGAACTGTAAACTAGGACTTGTTCACACAGTGTTCTCACACTGAGAGTCCCTAGGAACAGCAATATTGTTCCAACTACTCCCTGCTTGCAGCTGCCCGTTGCTGGCTCAGCATCACATGGAGGCATACAGTGTCATTCCAGAAGATTCCACCTGGGTGAGGCATCTATTAGAATGCCATAAACAATAGTGACCCTCTCCCCACTACAGGGAGGGTGGTGGTCACAAAAGAGAAGTCTGAATAACAGGCATCACCATCCTGCGTTATTTATAGGGACTGCAGGAGATCCCAAGCACTTCAGCCCGGATGGGAAATGTGGTCTAGAGGTGGGGATGATATAGCTCTCTCTAATTTCAAATCTGTTTCAAATGTAAACTCCAGTTGATAATTTGCCTTGTTTCTCTCTTCTTCTGTTTCTCTGCTTTCTGAACAGGGGGCAGACAACAAACACATTCAGAGCGTGATCAGACACCCTGGATCATGGCTGGCCCAGGTCACATGGGAAAAACTGAGCCTAGATGAAAGGGCCCATCTCCTGTTTCTCTTGGCTATTCACATGCCTTGCTCTAGACCTGTACTGCTAATAAAACATAAATAATAGATGTTTAGCCTCTTGGTTTGGGGCAAAACAAACACTATTGTGTTTCAGGTTTCAGTGACACATGATAGACTGGGAAGCCTGTTTTTAATTCCTTCCCATAAGTTTAATAGAAGAAAGAAAACCAGAAAAGTTTGAATGTTATCCTCGAAAATTTCTCTTCCTAGGCTTATTCTCTTTGCTAAGAGGGTCCCTTTGAAGTTCTTAATAAAATTTTATTGTTTCTTTCTCTAGATTTATTTTCCTTGATCTTGAAAAAAAAATCAAAATCCAGCTGAAATCACCATAGTGTGTGTGTGCTTGCACACATGTGTGTATGTAATGAGTGTATGTGTGTACATACATGTGTACCCACATTCCTCCAGAAAATGTACAGGTATATACTTTAAGGTTAAATAAATGAGGTGAGATGTGAGCAGCAGCATGTTCCTCCCTTCAGACCTTACCCCCAATGTGGTTAGCATTTAGAGATGGGACTTCAGACAATAATTAGGGCTTGATGTGCCTATGATGGGGGAGTGGATTTAGGAACCTTTTAAGAGTCTCTGGATCACTTGTGGGCTCTTACTTTTCCCATGCATCCATGAAGTTAAAAAACAAAACAAAACAAAAACAAAACAAAACAAAAAAACAAAAAACCACGAGTGTGTTGGGGACAAGACCAGGAGCTTCATAACAAGAAGAGACAGAACTAGATTTTGCAGGCCTTGATCAGGGAACTATGGGAAATCAATGTCTACTGTTTAAGTCCCCTAGTCTACAGTGTTCTGTCATGCTAGCCTGAGCTAAGACAGATGTGTCAATTCAGAGTTAAGAATCCACCCTCTGCAAAGCAAAGGAGAACTGTGAGGGCTTGTCACAAATGGAAGGTAGTGATTCAGACAACCTGACAAGACTGGCAGGAGCTGCTCAGAAATTAACTGTCCTTACAGAGAAGAAGAGGCTCGCTCACAACAGCGCAGGCTCAGAGAACAAGCCTGCAGAGTTAGTGAGCCATGGAACTGCTATGCATTTGCTTTTATCTACGTGCATGTGTGTGCCTACATGCTTGTGTTTGTTTGTGTAAGTACAGAAGCATGTTTACGTGTGCAGCGGGGATGACAGAGGTCAACCCCAGTGTCTCACTTGGGTTCCATCCACCATGTTTCTTGAGAGTAGGTCTCTCACTGGCTTGGAACTCACCTGGGCTGGGCTGGCTGGCCAGTGAGCCCCAGAGATCCACCCGTCTCTGCTTCCTCTGCACCACACATGATTTTCACATGGGTTCTGGGGATCAATCTTGGGTCTTCGTGCTTGTGAGGCAAGAACTTTACCAGCTTAAGCCATCACCCCAGCCCTGTTTTGAGACTTCCTGCTGGTTTTCATGAGCCAAGCAGTACAATGTGGAATCTATTACTTCACATACCTGGGCTGGCTGCATGGAACAAGGGAGGAATCGCACCGTCCACACCAGCACCAAAGGGACCAGTCTGGAATGTTTCCCACCTGGCACATCCTCTCAGCAGCAAAGCTGGCTGATGAACAGGCTTAATGCAAACCAAGTTCTGGCCTCCCTCAGCTGCAGCGGAAGTAGCAATCCACAGACCATGCTCAAACCTGGGGTGTCTAAAATCCACTATGGTTGGAGAGCTGATTCTGAGCCTTGGAAGCCAAGTCTACCTACATTATCAAAACTCTCAGGAATTCTCTATCTTCAAACCAAAATGATAACAGCAGCTCCAGGAAGAACTCTGAAAACCCAGCCTTGTCTTTTGTAAATAGTCAATAAATGTAGGTAGAATCGATGAATCCATACAAAGAGTTGACAAACCTGGTGTTTAGGTTTTGCTTAACTGTATTCAATTTCTTTCTTTTTTTCAGCCTCTTTTGTTAATGAGCACTGGAAGGATAGGGTGGGGGGAAAAAATGGAAGAACAGTGGGGGTGCTGGCTGGTTCTCAGCACGCCACAGAAAAGAAAGCGTGGAAATCATCTCCATGCTCCCTGGCCACAGCAGCCCTGGCTGAGCTCTGGCCCTGAGCTAATCAGGATAGCTCACTCCCCAGGAAGAGCTCATTTGATTATTATGCTCAGTATTCAAAGTCCTGCCTGGAGGAAGTGGTCACTGAGCAGGTGCCAGGTGTGGCTGAAGAGGCTCACCATGACTCAAGGGTTCCAGGCAGTGCCCTCAGAGGCTGCTATTCTCGTGTGGACAGTTGCTCCTGTTGTCCTGCCTCACTGACACTGGATCCCTAACACCTGCCTTCCTGGGTCCCATTTTCTGCTGATAAACAGAGCATGTCACCACAAGGCTGGCCTGACAGGGAGGGACCTTCTGCTAGCTCCAGTCCTGCCCTAGCATCCACGTTTATGTGGGGCATGTGCCTCCTTCTGCCTGTGCAGCTCACAGCTACTCAAGGTCAGTTCCTCGCTGACTTCCAGTCCTGCCTGCATCATCGCCTCAGGCTCTGCAGCTTCTCCAACATCTCAGCCCACTGCTCTCTCTGAGATCAGAAAAATGGTTCCAAGTATTCATCAGATGATAGCATTATTAGGTCATGTCACACTCTCTTGTAGAAGATCTTAAGGTGTGTTATTTTTGTTTATACTGCATTGGTTTAACTCTGTGAAGCTGTGTTACTGTGCCTGTCTAAAACACCTGGTGGTCTAATAAAGAGCTGAATGGCCAATAGCAAGGCAGTAGAGAGAAATAGGCGAGGCTGGCAGGCAGAGAGAATATATAGAAGGAGAATTATGGGGAAGAAAGAGGTAGAGGAAGAAGGAGGACTTCAGGGGCCAGTCTCCCAGCCACCCAGCTACACAGCAAGCCACAGAGTAAGAATAAGATTTACAGAAGTAAAAAAAAAAAAAAAGGAGAGGCAACAGGTAGATAGGATAATTTAAGTAAAGAAAAGCTAAGGCCTGGCATTTATAATTAAGAATAAGCCTCTGTGTGTGATTTATTGGGGAGCTGGGTGGTGGGTCCCCCGAAAAGAGTAAAAAAACCCAACACTCCCTCACATCAGAGACACTGCCTGGGCTATGTATTCAAGTTCTCAGGATGTCTCTTCTGGTGGTCACAGAAGAGGCTCCCCCTCTCCTGACCTGCTTTCTAACCAGCTCCAACCTACCCTTCAGCTCACAGGCCCCTCTGAGTACAAATTCTTTCCTGACCCCCTTCTTAAGGGGAACATATTTCCACAGCAGCCCATAGTTTTCACCGCTCACTTGTCTAGTGGACATACTTGTCTAAAGCCCCCGCTCTACATAAACGTCCTCTGAGGGCAATGGCTGGACTGCAGTTCATATTAACCCCTGGGTCTAGTTCCATGCCTGTCATTTTTCAGGCATCAATAAACAGGACCGCCTGTCTTCACTGAGTAAATTCGCTGTAGTGAAACAAAGCAATAGTGGTGCAGGCCACCATTTTCAGAGATCCCACAGCATGTGCAAATCATGGGGACAGTTACATGTTTAGCTCATTCAACCTATGCCCTTCCTGAGACTCCTGCCATGTCCTACAGTGTGTGCACCCAACAGGACATAGAGAAATCTCCCCAGTCCAACAAACTGTCTAAGCCAAGCCCAGGTCTCCACACGCACCATGAAGATAATCTCCATTCATTTGCCCAAAGGGCAGGGCTAAAACAATCTAATCTCAAACAGAGGCCATCTCCACCTCCCCTGTACCGAGAATTTTTTGTTTGGGATGACTGTGATTGCCATGCATTCAAAATACCTTACTTTACCCAAATTCTTGAAATGCCACTAAGCTAATTAGATGTACACACACACACACACACACACACGCACGCACGCACGCACGCACGCATTAAAGAATGTGAATGACTTTAAATCAGGACCTGACTTATTAGTCCAATCATTCATAGCGCTTTGAACACAGTGAGTACCTCGTGCTGTTATTGGCACAAGCCACTCCTTCCTCGCTGATCAGAGGATTTGATTTACAGTGTCCTCTCCTCCTATGGCCAGGTATCAGCAGTGGAGAGTTGATTTGCCCTAATGCATGTCTGTGTTTAGCAGGTAAATAGAGCACACACAGAACGGGTTGAGTGGAGGACAGATGGCTCCATTGCTAACGTGTTTGCAATGCATTCAGGAGGACGTGCATTTGAATCTCCAGAGGCACCCATGGAAAAGAAAAGGACAAGTGAGGAGGCAGCATGGCTATAATCCCAGTGCTGGTAAGTTAGAGACAGGAGGATACCCAGGACTCAGTGGCTGGCCAGCCTACCTATTGGTGAGATCCGGGTACAGTGAAAAACCCTGTCTCAAAAATAAATAAACAAATAAATAAATAAATAAATAAATAAATAAATAAATAAATAAAAATAAAAGGGAAAATACCTGACAGTGACCTCTGGTACACACACAGACACACACACACACACACACACACACACACCCCAAATATATACACCACACACAAATAACAGGATGAAAAAAGACAATAACTGAGGGGTTTTCTAAGGCTAGGAATAACACCAAACAGCTTTTAAAACAGCAGATTTAACTCAGCACTAAGAAAAGCCTTGTGACTCATTCTAACCCTTATCCTCCAAGTTAAAATTTGATATCATTTGATAATCAAGAATGTGGTGTTCTTAGAGGCTAGACATGAAGCAGTGTGCCTGTTTCTCTTCCAGGGCTCCTGGGTTTGGTTTCCAGCACCCACATGGTGGCTCACTACCATCTACAACCCCAGGTCCAGGAGGTCTACACACTCTTCTGACTTCCAAGGGCACCAGGCATGCATGCGGCACACAAACATACATACATACATACATATGTGCAAGAAAACATGCATACACACAAAATAAGATAAATACTTAATCCAGAATTCTATATTCAGTGAGCACCTCACAACTCTCAGTTAATGATTTAAAACACTATTTAGACTAGCTAATAATTCTTAGAAGTGGTGCTATGAACTCATTATTAAAACAAAATTCCAGGGCCAGTGAGACAACTCAGCAGGTAAAGGCACGTGATGACCTGAGTTCAAGCCCTGGGACCTACACTCCAGCAAGTTGTCCTCTGACCATCACACAGACTAAAAAAAAATTTAAAAACCTAAAAAACCAAAGTTTTCTTCCTTAACCACAAAGCTAATATACAATAAACAACATCATCAAAGCCAAAATTCCATACATTGTTAACATAAAACATTCAAGATATTTTACATAGTCATATTTTATACTACAGTATCACATTTCAAGTAGATCATCAACTTTGAGAGGCCAGTTGCAAATTAAGTAACACAGGAAACCAATCAAGACTTTTTAAAACAAGAATTTCAATAGGAAGATCTTAATTTTATCAAATTAATATAGCTGAGGAAAACGCAAAGTATTAACAGCCCGTGAAAAGATGAAACAAATGTGAGTATTGTACCTACAAATAACTTAGCACATATTCTGACAGAAAAATCCCTGCTACAGACAGTAAACACATAAATCATCTCAGATTAAAGACGCACGCGTGGAAAGTAAGCAAGCGACTGTGACTGTAATGAATTCTGAGCACTTATATATTGACAAAAATCACTGAGCAAAATAAAGAACATTAATTTGTGCTAAAACGAAGTACTTTGTGGATCAAAGCTTGAAGTGCCTTCAGGGAGCCATCAGCCCAGCAAATTGCACAAGCTCTCCGTGCCTCACTGTGATGCTGTGGGACACAACAGGGCCACAGCCATCTGTGACTGTGACACAAGTTAATGATCACATTGTTATAGATTAACCTATAGTTAGAAAACAAGAAGTCTCCACAGACAATACAGAATTAGACACGATCTGGGGAGAGTGATGGATTCCACGGGAAACCTTGTCCTCTGCCAAGAGGTGGAGAGCGGCTGGGACAAATTGGACTATCCATTATGTGATGCTTAAAAATTGAGGGAGGCTGCCTCCTGAGGAACCTAATGGGAGGGGGATGCTGGTGGGAGGCAGTGGTTTCTCCTGCGAGTCTCTCAAATGAGGGAGCTGCTGCTCCTGACAGGACTGCAAGGAGCAGAGGGTGGTAACAAAAAAACGGTCCCAAGGAGGGAGGAAGGGGATGGGAGGGAGAGAGAGAGGAAGGAGACAGAGACTGCCTCCAGGAAACAGTAGTGAGCATGTGTCACCTAGGAGCTGAACCAGGTAGACACACTGCCCGCTGAAACAGCAGAGTCACAACCGCTTGTCACCAGGAACAGCCATTAGCAAGCTGAAGGCCAAAGACGTCTTCCAAAGTGAACTGATTTTACTTGATGGTGATGGAGAGAAAAAATTTCCTTCAAGGAGTGTGAAGCAGAAGCCAATGAGGAAGTGAGGACACAGCGACCAAGGCCTCACCGTGAGGGCAGAAGAGGAACCACTGGCTGGCGCAGCTACCCTGGGCTTCCCAGAGAGGATCCCAGATGAGGAACCGTGAGCGCAGCCATGCTGGCCTCACTTAGCATCACCAAGCACCACTGGGCACAGCAAACCATAAAATGGAACTATGGGAACTTCTAGCCCATCAGACAAACTCATTTGCATGGGTAAAAGATACCCACAGCACCCTCATCGGGGCTACAGTGAGGAGGCCATGGGCCACTGCTCAGGAAGTCACAGAGCCCTCGGTAACACACTTCCCCAGAAAAATACCATCTTGGCCCAAACACCGTTATGTTTCCCAGAGGTGGCTACATCTGATGATCCTCAATACCAGTCATGTGGTGACTTGGGCTCCCTTTCTGTCAGCTGCTTAAATAGCCTACCATTAAAAACTATGGAGAACGCACTAGGCTCTGAGTACTTCTCTACCAGCTCCAGGGCTGCTTCTAATTTTAACACCTTTTGATTTTTCCCTGTTTTCTTACTTCTCACCTGTTTGTTTATAGATCCCAACTTTTCTACTAAATCTAAATGCATTTTAAAACTAAGCAAGTTATAAATTTTAAGCGAGCATATGTCTAAAATATAGGCTCATTAATTTTTCAGATAAGAATATTAAGGCCCAGAGAACCACCAATAGTAATACGGTGCTAGAAAAAAAACATATGCCACAGTAAATATCCAGTAATATCATAAACTCAAAATAAATGTTTATTTGTATAGTGGAAAAAGACACTAAATCAACTGGATTATAATTCCATTGGGAAAATATTTTCTATTTATTAACAACATAAAATAGAAATATGCACAAATGCAGAAGCAAACCTTGCTGGAATTTGTAGGGTGTTTGAAGGGATCTAGTGACCAACATTATCCATTACAGATAGTACCAAAGATGACACCAGTGTGGGAAAATTCCCATCAGTTAGCCAAAGGTCACCCTTTATGTCAACAAATATAAATCATAAATTATAATGGTGCCATTCACCAGAGATCTATTGTTCACCATGGCAGCAGAAATACATATTAAATAAGACTATGGAAGATGCCAAACAAGAGGCGGGGCTTACATGGTAAACATTTTAGGAATCAAAAGCCTATAGGCCCTGACCAGAAGAATCTACATCCCAAGGAACAGTGTGTGTGTGTGTGTGTGTGTGTGTGTGTGTGTGTGTGTGTGTGTGCTGTAATGCACAGAAGAATCATGATCATCACTGTGCACTGGATAATGGGAGTGCTGGAAGGACATTATTTCCCTCTGGAAGGCTGCTAGGAAGTGAGCCAGGGTGCAGAATTGTCTAGAGTGGCTGCCTACCAAAGGTTAACACTGGATGAACTGATCCACATGCTGTTGTTTGGGACACAGGTTCAAACAGCAAATCTCTTAAGGAACCCTATGCGGAGAGAACCATGAAGGACAGGACACAGTCAGCCAAAGGGCAGTCACACAAACTCATCTCCTTGAATCGGACCCAAACATGAAGACAAAAAGAGATCTGCAGAAGTCGGCCATCACTACATGTGGAAAGATATAAAGGAAGAAAGAGAGCCTTCGTCAATGACGAAGGGCTGAGCACAGTGAGATGCCCTATTAAGCCAACATTGCCCTCATCTGAGGTATTCACGGCCATGGAACATGCATTTTATTTCCCTTTTTTTCTTTTTTTTCTTTTTTTTTTTTTTTTAGTTTAGTAGCACCAGAATTAATCTGCTTAAATGCCAAGATCTATTGAGATGATATTCAAACAAATTAAGATATCTTAGACATGCATGTGCTTTTAACTCGATTAAGAACACTCTAGTATGTTCTCACTCCCCTACTTAGCCTGGCAGTTTCGTCTTGTGGACTCCCGTCATGCTTCACTCAACTACAGGCAGAGGCTACATTCTTCCTAACATCCTCCTGGAATGAGCACTATGCCTCTAGAAAGTATTTTTCTGGTGTGTCATGTATTACTTTGCAGTGTCACTTATTTGGTGATTGAAATGTCCTTGGGACACATGACCAGAAGGATGAAAGTTAGACCAGTGCTTGTATCATCTGACAAACAGTCTAGACTGGTTTCCAGTGCAGCCAGAGTCTACTTTCCACGATGACCACATGAGAAATCCTGTATTTATAGACCACCATAGCATTGGCCAGCTTCTCTGTTGCTAGATTAGGAATGGCTATGTATTGCTGCTCCAGCTCCTTCTCTGGTAAGTTTGACAGTTCCTCCTCCACTTGTTTGGCCCGTGTGTTCACTCTTGTGACTGACATGCTCATATCTTTCTCATTTTTCTTCATGTAATGCAGCCTCCTTCATGATTTTCAGTTGCCTCATGGTATTTTATTTTATTTATATTTTTAAATTTTTAAAAATTTTTTAAATTTTATAATTTGATTTAATTTTACATATCAGTCATGGATTCCCCTGTCCTCCCTCCTTCTGCACCACCCCTCCCCCTAGCCCACACCCCATTCCCATCTCCTCCAGGGCAAGGACTCCCCTGGGGATTCAGCTCAACCTGGTAGATTCAGTCCAGGCAGGTCCAGTCCCCTCCTCCCAGGCTGAGCAAAGTGTCCCTGCATAGGCCCCAGGTTCCAAACAGCCAGCTCATGCACTAAGGACAGGTCTCAGTCCCACTGCCTGGGTGCCTCCCAAACAGTTCAAGCTAATCAACTGTCTCACTTATCCAGAGGGCCTGATCCAGTTGGGGGCTCCTCAGCTATTGGTTCATAGTTTTTGTGTTTCCACTGGTTTGTCTATTTGTCCCTGTGCTTTTTCCAATCTTGGTTTCAACAATTCTCGCTCATACAATCCCTCCTCTTTCTCGCCAATTGGATTCCTGGAGCTCCACCATGGCCGTGGATCTCTGAATCTGCTTCCATCAGTCATTGGATGAGATTTCTAGCACGACAGTTGGGATGTTTGGCCATCCTATCACCAGAGTAGGTCAGTTTGGGCTTTCTCTCAACCATTGCCAGTAGTCTGTGGCAGTTGTGAAGGTATCTTTGTGGATTTCTGGGGCCCTCTCTAGCACTTTGCTTCTTCCTATTCCCATGGGGTCTTCATTTATCATGGTCTCTTTTTCCTTGTTCTCCCTCTCTGTTCTTGATCCAGCTGGTATTTTATTTTTAAAGATTTATTTTACATGTATGTCTTGTTTGCGTGTATGTATGCACCACATGCATGCCTGGTACCTGTGGAGGTCAGAAGAGGGTGCTGGATCCCTTGAAACTGGACTTATGGATGGTTGTGAACCACCCTGTGAGTGCTGGGAACTGCACCTGGTTCCTCTGCAGGATCAACAAGTGCTCTTACCTGCTGAGCCATCTCTCCAGCCTGTCTCATGGAGGTACTGGACACAGACTCGGTCAGTCATCTCCCCATCTGTCACAGATGCATTCTGTGTGTGGACATCTGTGATTCTGATAGCAAATCAATCAGTTTCCCTATGATTTTGTGCTTTTCACAAGTTTATTGAGTTCTTAAAAAACAGAGTTAAAAGTTTGAGATTGAATTTTAAAGATTGATTTAGAAGGAAATCGTGACTTTTTAACACAATTCCCAAGAGAATAATAACAGGTCTCTATTCATTAAATCTTTATCTTTGATCAGAATTTTAGCTTTCTAAGATTTGTGTACTGTAGTTCATCGATACAATATAGTTTTCGTTGCCACTGAGTGGTGTTTTATTACATTTTAAAAATTTAGAAATAACATTATTCTTAAAATTTTAATTCTGTGTGTCTGTGTGTGCCCTTTGTGTGGGTATCGATGGAGACCAGAAAAGGGCATCAGATCTCCTGGAGCTTTTATAAGTTGTATGCAACCAAACATAGACACTGGGAACCAGACTATGGTCCTCTGGAAGAAAACCCAGCCTTCTTACCTGCTGGGCCTTCTCTCTAGTTCCCAACTCTCAACTTACGCTTTGCTTTTTAGTGGAACTGAGGGCTGAACCAGATAGGCAATTGTTGCACCAATAAGCCCTGACATTGATTCTCACGAATTGAGAATGAAGCAAATGATATCATACTGGTTAGTTCTACTGGTCGGTTGTTCAACTATGTTGATTATTATAACCATATCATCAATAAACAATTATCATTGCCTGTCAACAATTAGGCTTGTTACTTCTTCCTGTAGAACACTGGTTAGATAAGTAGATGCTACAGAATGCAGCAGTAGAGATAAAGAACAATAGACACTTATATTACAATAGATAAACAATAGATAAAGAAGTAGACTCTTCAGATGAATCTCTCAGACTCCATTCATCTCTACTTCCATTGACTATTTATAAATAAGAAAAAACTACACTTTCCAAGTTCCTTTGTAGCTAAGGTTCCAGATGCACTTTAGGATTTATCAATTGAATGTATTCTCCATAGAGCTGGAAGATGGAGATAGAGTGATGTTGGGCCCCATAAGGCCCGGTGTGAGGCCCAGTGTAACTTCCCGAGCCTAGCTCAAGTTTGGCGACCTGTCTTCGGACATGATTTCCACATATGAGTGACTCAGCTCTACCTGACCTAGAATTGCCTCTGCCTAGTAACTGAGATGGCATCATCTCATTGGCCCGCTATCCTCACCCCACCCCACCCCTTCACCACAACCTGTATAAGTTCACGCCTGACACAAAAGAGAGTTCCTGCTTTGACAAGGCTCCCGGCTCAGTGTGCTTCTCTCTAGTGGAATGGGGAGGTCTGGGCCATCAACACTCACCATCCGGCTCAGCCACAGGGAGAGACCCACTAGGCCCGTCCTGCCTCCGCCCTACCTGTCGGTCAGACCAACAGAGTAAAGGCCATTTTCCTACTCCAGTGGATGGTGGAAAGCAAGCCTAGAGACACACATGTGTTTGTGTGGTTGAAATTTGGACTCAACTTCTGGGGGGAGGAGTGAAAAACACTTGGTAACAAAAGTGACAGCAGTAGCAACGTCCTGTGCTCTCAGCTATAATAATTACAAGGTAATTACAGGATGTGATCTTAACACTATATTCCACCCCAAACCCACTCTCTAGACCTCCCATCTTTAGATAGCTGAGTCACAATGTTACACTCTTCAGCAGTAAAATCTAGACTCACTGTCCACAAGAATCAATGGTGGCTGGTACCAGTATACTTGCTGGGTACCAATATTAAAAGTAGTGTACCTAAATATTTTGTTTGCTAAATATGCAGTTCTTGAAATTTTTAGAATAGTTCAAATCTTATTAATCATGCTGTTCGTTTTCTCCTCACCTCTTACTTGGGGTGCCATATTTGTGATTTTAGAGGAGGGTGTTAGGAAATCTTCAGACAGAGCTGACTATATCCATGAAGGTCCAGAATTGTTGCTGCTGTATTTTTCTGGCAGTATTATAGATACTATCTCTTTTCTTTCTTTGGTTTTGAGACAAGGACTATCACTCTCCTGCCTTAGCCTCCAGAGTCCTGGGTGTGTACTGGTGTGTACTGACTGGTACCTATGTTTCTATTAGACACATCTTGCCTTGATGTTCCTTTATGAATATATAATATTTCTATTTGTCCAGGATTATATATTGACATCTCTACTGCTTATTGGTTCATATTTGCTTAATTTATTTTTCCTTTTTTTAAATTTTTTTGAGACAAGGTATTGTTATGTTGCCCCAGCTGTCCAAGAACACCTTGTATTGACCAGGCTAGCCTCAAACACACAGAGATCCACCTGGTTCTGCATCCTGGATGATGTGGTTAAACGTATGTACCACAACAGGCTTCTGTTCCATTTATCTTCAACCTTTCATTTTTCAACTTCTTTTTATAACTTACTTTACATCTTATTTTTCACACTGAGAATGATTCCTAAAAATAAATAACTCAATAATTATATATTGTTATTGCTGCAATATTAGGACTTTCCAGACTTTTTTAAAAACTTTCCATTCATTTTCTTTCTGTTTTCTACCTTGTTTCTATTTCTTATCCATGCACCAGGTTTCTTCTGTGGGTTTAGAAGGTACACTTTCAGTTTACTTGAATCCCCAAGCCTGCCCAGAGAGCCCATCTTTGGTATGTGGACTTGCCTTCCACTCAAGTCCCAGTGACTTCCCTTACATGGACTGACGCTGAGAGAGTCCAGTGTTTTGGTTCTGGGGTCCTTTGCATGTGTTCTCTCTTTCCTTTGGTCAGAGACATCTTTCCTAATAGTGCTACCTCTCTTGTAGCTCATTATGCATCCCCGCCACACCAGAGTGTTTTCTCCCAGCATATTTCCA
Organism: Peromyscus attwateri; assembly: GCA_902168425.1. Taxonomy (NCBI): domain Eukaryota; kingdom Metazoa; phylum Chordata; class Mammalia; order Rodentia; family Cricetidae; genus Peromyscus; species Peromyscus attwateri. Next base: position 3,367 of record CABHPP010142352.1, on the reverse strand, counting down.
CACAATCCTTGTTGTAGCTGAGGCTAACCTTAAACACCTCACACTCTGCCTCTACTATCCAGTTGCTTGGTTACAGGGGTGTATCAACACCACTTGTTAATGCAGTGCTGGGGTTGGAACCCAAGGTCTTCCTGCACACTAGACAAGCACTCCATCAACTGAGACACACCCTCGTTCCTCTACACAGTGTTATGAGGGGAGCTTTATAAGGTTTGTACAGCTGGGGAGACCTGTGCACCCCAGCATCAATGACAGTTCTCCTAGAAACATGCTTCAAGACTGTAGCAAGACAAAGGTGTGAAATCCTTATTGCTACTGAACCACAGATTGAAAAAGGGCAAACATGAAAATTTTCATACTATGTACATCTTAGCACAACATTTAAAAGCTGCTTTCAGAAAGCTTTCCCCAGACTCTCAGGTTGCCCCTGGCTGCCCTCCTCAGGCTGCCAGTGTCATCTTCTCTGCCCACAGAAGCTCCAGCTGCCTACAGCGGCCCAGGGGTCCTGATGGTGTCACCCTTAGTTCTTAGCAACACATCTCCTTCTAGCTCTTACACATTCCCCAAAGCTAACGTGGGTTAGCTAGTCACTGTCCTGGCCAGGACTGGATTTTGACACCAATTTTTACATTTAAAAATGATATGGCTGAGCATTTCCTGTGATGAACAGAAAAGGGTAGGGGAAAACCTCTGCCCTTTTAAAGGTATGGTGTCAAAGTGGGTTAGCAGGTTATTTTTGGCAAGTACAAAGTGCGTTCTGAATGGCTGGCAGTGGAGCCTGACTCCACTTGGAATGACTTTTCACAAGAGTGCTACGCAGATTCCAAAACAGTCCAACATAACCGACAGGTGAATGCTGGCTCTCAGCAGCACACGGTAGACACAAAGTGTTCTATTCTGTCCTAACTGGAGCGCATGCACAGACCTTCAGGCTGGTGACAGCACACACCTGAGCTGTTCACTGCGGAGAAACCATACTTTCCTCACGACTGTGTTTGTTAATCTACCCACTTTATTTTAACAAGACAATGAAGGAAATGTGAATTTAAAAAGAAAACTTTGAAAGGAATATAAAATATTCATAACTTACAACCCTATAAATAATCCATAGCCAGAAAGACTTACTCAGCCTGCTTGTTAGAGACAATATATTGTGGAGGGGAACACAGGCTTTTTGTAGTGCGGCATCTGATAGTATCTCCTGAAGCTTCAGGGAGCAAATGTGAGAGCCAAGTGTAACCCACACAGGGAGGCAAAAAATCAAACCACCGAAAACAAGAAAATTCAAATGTGGGGACCCAGGCTTGATTCAGAAATGATTGACTGAGCACTTTTTAACACATGATAGTCACTACCACTTAGAGAACTAATTACCAAACATCCTGGTTAGCATTAATCTTCTTGAAATTAGTCCTGCAACATTCCCACCGCCAGCCATGCTCACTACGCTGACAGGCAGACACAGCAGCACTAGGGAAGAGTAAGTGACTCTAGGGGAGACAGCATCTTGTCTTTACAAGGCTCCATCGTAAGCAACATGGCAGCCAGACCTTCAGGGGAGTGGTGTTTTGACACGGAGTTGGTGGACCATCATGAAGCCTAGAAGTAGACACGAAGATGAGGGCACGGCAGGGGTGGCTCCAAGAAGAGTGTGGGGAATAGAAAAGAGATGACACTCATAAAACAAAGACCCATGGGTGTGTGTGCTGTGTGCTGGGAAGGCTTCCAGCACCCTCTCACCATACTTATAGATACAGTGATGGCTGAGGACAGGGAGCCATTTTAGACATATAAAACATTATAGGTATGCAGAAGAAAAGAAACAAATTAGGAAAAGCAGTTGACTTGGGACAGGGGCTGGGGTCTGAAAGTTTGGCTAGGGTGAATGGAGAAGACATCTCTGAAAATGGGAGTTGGGATGAAAATCCATCAGGGAACCAAAGGAGCTAGAAAGTTCCAAAGGGAAGGAAGATCTATTCTGGAAGAGGGGAGAAAGAAATATCACACCCTGAAGCCACAGCAGCTCAGGCAGATGGATCAGCAGTAAGGAGGTCACACAAGGTAGAAGAGGAGAGCAGCGTAAGGGCCATGGGCCGATGAGGATTCAGACAGAGATGGAGGATGTGTGCTCAGGGACCAGCCCTGATGTAAGAACATCATTTTAAAAGCCAATGCATACAACCAGTTAAGTTGTAGTAGCGGTGGGTAAAAAGTGACAGAATTCAGGACACCCCTCCTGACACAGGAGTTTTTCCAAATATACTGGATACAAAGTATAACGAGAAAAAAGGAGGCCAAGGAGACTCAGGAACCATCCTCCCCACACACATCCCAGGTAAACAGTAAGAGTAGAGTTGCTTTTTAAAACATTTTTTTAAAGGTGAATTCAAGCATGATGGGTGGGAATATAGCCAGGTGGTAGGGTGCATGCCCAGAGTACACAGGTCCTGCTCCAATCTCCATGGATGGAAAAAAGAAAAGGACAAAAAAGAAGGAAAAGGAAAAGGACAGGGAAGAAGAAGGAGGGAGGCAAGAAGAGGGAGGGGAGAGGAGAGGAGAGACAGGGAAGAGAGGGGGGAAAAGAGAAGTGGTGAGGAGGGGTAGCATGTATTTGGATGTCAGCCACATATACACGGTGCTTCCCCAGAAGGTAATTAGTTGGACACTTGTGTTTCTCAAAAGCAAAACAAGGCCCCCCAGGGATCTGCTAGCTGGAGGCCTTCCGCACATTCTGAAGAAGCATATTATGTTATGATGAATACCATTTAAAATAATTTTGTGATAAAACAAACATTCTTAGTATGAAGGCGAATTCAGCCCCTGAATGAGTTTTTGAAGATAAAACGGCAGACTTCAAAGCCAGGCAGTGGCAGGCTACTGTGCAAGTCCTCCCTAGTCTCCCGGGGCTGTCCATTTCTCTCTTCTGCCGATACCAGTCGTCCCCAGGTCTTCCAAGTTCTGAGAGCTCGGGACTTTTTAAGTTCGTTCTACATCAATCACCTGGAAACATTTATTGAGTGTGGAACGGTGTCCCAGGAGCTGGGGAGAGTGGGGTTAAGGAAACATAACCCTGGCCCCTGTGAAGTCTCCTGCTGGTTGCTGATACTAAGTTCACTTGCACTTGGTTTTGTTTGGGTGTTTGTTTCAAAAGAAAAAAAAAAAAAAGGTAGTGTCGTCTTCCTTTGTACTGTGAAGTTCAAATGTTTAGGAATTAATTCCAAGCGGACGTGCAGTGAGCTGAGCACACTTTGGGCAAAGGCAGGACACTTGATGGGTAGAAGAGTCTGGATGAGTGAGGACATCTGGGCATAGAGCTGAATGCATACGTAGGACACTAAATCAAAACTTAAAACACACTTTTTTTTTT
>CABHPP010142351.1:1042-40748 GCA_902168425.1 Peromyscus attwateri | reverse complement strand
GAAGTGATGTCTTAGTGTTGCTCACTGAACATGTTCAGATGGAGGAGTGGTGAGAAGAGGATCAGCTCATACCTATGACTGAGAAGAAGATAGGAACTGGCCCAGAAAGAGCATCTCTCATGGACCCAAGCAAACAACATAAACCTCATGTTCTAGATTTTTTGCTTCTAGAAAATCAGGAGTCTCATTTGGAAAGCAAATAGCAAATCCTTATAAAACAAAATCAAGTAAAAAGCAGTTGACAGCTCTTTCTATGCTGAGGCAGGCAATCAGGTATTAAACAAATGCAACCAGAGCCCCAAGTCCAGCTTGGTGAAATCTAGTCTTTTTCTAGGTTTTATGTTTGCCATACTTGACAAGTCCATGTGCTTGAACACACCTTAAATCCATCAGTCCACAAAGAAAAGTGTTAAGATTGCTTATCTACCATGTAATCAATAAGTTTTACTTTTTGTTCTTATTTCAAAACCAGCATTCCCTCAGCAATATGCATCTGTGTTCTTGAGCAAGACTTGTGGCTCACACATTCCTGTGACTCACTTCTCAAATCTGGCTATGTACCATCATGGCAGGTCTGGTGCTCTTAGTGTGACTTTTCCATCCTGTTTTTGACTCTTGTGTTCAATATATGATATGTCAATCCAGTCACACATTAGCATATCTAAGAAATGAAAATCTGTTGTCAAACTTGAATGTGAGATAGAGAATGTATTAGCTGACAGGAATATATTTTCATTCCAACATATTGACTTCTTGAGAGAAACTACCGTGAAGAACAATTCAAATCTTCTAAGCAATCCCATCAGCAACCTTAGTAGAATTCTATTCCAGCACATTTCCTCTGTGGTGGCTCACTGGATTGTCTAGTACCCAGTGAAGCTCTTGGGCACTTTACAGCTTTATGCAAGAACAAATTCTCTAACTCAACTGTGGTTTATGTGTCACTCTCAATCTTTCAACTCCCTGAGTGTTACATCCAACTTAAATTAAGCTGTTTCTCTAGCTCTTGGTATTTGTGCTATCTCTCTCTTTTAAGTTAATATATTTTTCTAGAATCAAAATCAACCAGGTATGTATCACACTTCCCTACCAAGAAAATACTCTGTTCTCAGTGTACTATAAAGGGTGATTTCGCTTTTCTGAAATTGGGAAATCATACTTTGGAGTCTTTGGTGAGGCCAATGCCCTTCACAAATCAAACCATATATGTTTTTTAATCAAATAAGATTAATAATTAGGCATAAGAGATTACAATTTTTTGTCAATTCTACTAAGAACACATGAATGTTCATTTACCTTACAATTTGTCTCTTAACAATATAGTCCCCCAGATTTCAAAACAGATTCAACAAGTTATTTAATTTTAGAACCAGAAAAGTACTCAACAATCATCTCCCATTTTAAAATGATGACATGAGATTCATTTTCACTATAAAAACTGAATGGTAAAACAGCCATAGGAAGTATTTACTCTGAACTCTTGGTTCAGGACTAGGGCCTGTGAAGTTATTAAAACCAAGAGGATGCTTATTTCAATATGAAGCATATTGAATATTTAGAGCACAGAGTATTTTGTAGCAGTTATTTAAGAAACAAATGTGGATTTGTCGTATTTGCTTAAACTATAAAAGGAGAGATGAATATACACCTAAGTTTACATGTACACATATATACCGAGGTAGTAGTGGACAGTTTATAACAACAGCTTTAAATTGTTCACAATTAAAAATTAACAAAAAATATTTTTTAATTCAGATGCTCAAAAATTTTTATGTCAATTTTGAATCAGGTTTTAAGTATAATATAGGTGAAGCCAATCATAGTCCATGTTTTACCCACACTGTTCTTTAAGGTCCCTTCTTATTCTATTATGGACAAGTCTGTGATTTCAGTAAGTACTTATATTAGACAACAAATCTTATCCGTGGGCACCAATGACCACTAGCCAATTTTGGCCAACTACAGAAAAAGAGGAAAGTAACATTTGACCTTGGGAATTTAATAATACATGTTTAGCATTCAAACTTAAAGAGTGCAGGAGGCCACATTGTGGCACCTGGACTCAGGCAGTAGTTTTAGGATCAAGGATTGAGGAAAATGGAAGGGTTCTAGACTTTAAACACTTAAGAACAGCATTTCTCTCTATTTACAGTTGACACATATAAAGGTTTTCTTTTGCGATCCATCTAGTTTAACCATGGTCATCTGTGTGACCATTAGATTTAGACAAGCCGTTGGGGCCTGGTAGGTTATCAGAAGGTACACAGCTAAATGCAGTGAATTCCACTTTTCCTCTGTCTGTCAGTAAGAAACAGTTATAGTTCAGTAGGAATCCTTGATAGAAGTTTAACAAGATCAAAGAGGATGAGAAATGTGTATAACCACAATATTACATGCATTTATGAAATTGTCAACTAAATTAATCGATAAAAAGTATACAATGTGTGAGTCTTTACACAATGGTCCTTATTTTATTTTGGCTATAGTTATTAAGAATGATGATGGCCGGGCGGTGGTGGCGCACGCCTTTAATCCCAGTACTCGGGAGGCAGAGGCAGGCGGATCTCTGTGAGTTCGAGGCCAGCCTGGTCTCCCAAGCAAGTTCCAGGAAAGGCGCAAAGCTACACAGAGAAACCCTGTCTCGAAAAACCAAAAAAAAAAAAAAAAAAAGAATGATGAAATATATTACTGTTTTGGTTTTGGGGTAACAGAGGAAAGTGGATATAAAGTTAGTCGTTAGCCTCAGTGATACTTCAGGATCCATGCATAAAGATTAAGATATCGGCCAGGTGGTGGCGGCAGGGCACGCCTTTAATCCCAGCACTGGGGAGGCAGAGGCAGGTGGATCTTTGTGAGTTTGAGGCCAGCCTGGTCTACAGAGCAAGATCCAGGAAAGGCACAAAACTACACAGAGAAGCCTTGTCTCAAAATAAAAAAAAAGAAAAGAAAAGAAAAGAAAAAGATTAAGATATGACTCAAAGTACAATTTATTTTATATATTCTCCAAGAGTGAAGAACTGAAGTAATGGCTGTTGTAGATACTAGTCAGAGAGTTTGGTTCTCAGAGTATCACATATATATATATACATATATATATATATATGTATATATATATATGTATATGTATATAAAGGTCTCAGCTTTGAATGCATGCTATAGTCCAGACTCCTGCAATAATGTTGGAACTCATGAACTATCTTTTCAAACTTTAAAGAAAGGAAATAATTCTATTATTTAGCAAACCGTCCCCTTCATATAGTAGTTCTGTACTTAAGAGCAAACCTGACCACTTTATTTCTAAATTACAACCACCTATTACTCACACCAAAGACCAGCCCAGCACACACTACATTTCTTGCAAACAGGTAAGAACCTGAGCCTGTTACAGAGACAGCATTTGCTTTTCTTCACACAAATGCATGATTCAGTGCTATTTTCATTTTTTTGTTGTTTTTACCTGGAGTCTTCATAGAAAACCCTGATTTTCTTGGCTTTTATTAAATTTTCTAGAGAATCCAATTCTAAATTCAAGCTACTATCTTGTAGAATACAATTTATGCTCTTGAGTTCTGAAAAACTAAATCTTTAGTTTTAAGACCTTGTAAGTTAGTGGTAGAATTCATTAGTACCACAGATTCTAAATGATGGAACTCAACCTTTTTTTTTTTTTGAGTGTCATCAAGCACCACTTTCCTTGTATGGATTTTAGTTCTTGCCATCACCACAGACAATCCATTTGTCTTTGCACTCTTTGTGGCAGTTGGCCTACCTGTGCCAGCTGGGGAAAGTCAAAGCTGTAAAAGAGAGTTGGTAATAACTACTGAAATGAACTGTGGAATAGCATGGGCTGAGAGCACTGTATTAGTCATGTTTCTCTAGAGGAACAGAACTGATAGAATGAATCTATATATAGAAAGAGGGCCGGTTGTGGTGGCGCAGGCTGGTAGGATTTGCTGAAGGAAGCGGAGGCAGGAGGGTCATGAGTTCGAGGCCAGCCTGGGCTACACATTGGCCATCAATTAAAATTGAGAGACTTTACAGAAAGAAAATGCAGATTTCCTGCTCTTCTTTAAAAAGTGTAAGACAAGCCAGGCTGTGGTGGCGCACGCCTTTAATCTCAGCACTCGGGAAGCAGAGCCAGGTGGATCTCTGTGAGTTCGAGGCCAGCCTTGGCTACAGAGTGAGCTCCAGGAAAGGCGCAAACCTACACAGAGAAACCCTGTCTCAAACAAACAAACAAACAAAAAGAAAACAAAACAACAACAACAAAAAGAAAAGAAAGCGGATTTATTAGAATGGCTTTCATGCTGTGGTCCATCTATTCCAACAATGGCTGTCTCAAGAATCTAGTAGTTGTTCAGTCCACAGGCTAGATGTCTCAGTCGATCTTCAGTGTGTGCTGGAATAATAAAAAGTAGGCTCTAATGCTAGCAAAGGAATGGACATGCCAGTGAGAGCAAGAACAAGCAGGCAGAGAACAAGCTTCCTTCTTTCATGTCCTTTACATAGGCTGCCAGCAGAAGGTGGGGTCCAGATTAAAGCTAACTCTTCCCACTTCAAAAGATCTGAATTAAAGTTGTATCGCCTCATCTCAAATGATTTATATTAAAAGTGGGACTTCCCACATCAACTAATTTAATTAGGAAAAAAATTCTTCACAGAAGTTCCACTTGAGTTTTAGGAAATTCCTGATGGAGTCAAGTTGAAAACCAAGAATAGTCATACAAGTACTCAGGAGGAGATCACAACAGACATGAATTCATGAGTAACACAACACACAGGCATCAGGCATATCCAAAGTCCACAGAAAATAAAACATGCCAGGAATCAGAGTTAAAATGTTACAAGTCCCAATTAAAAAGCAAACAAACAAACAAAACACAGCAACAAGGCTGTAGATGAAAAGGACTTAAAGATTCTTACCTGTTGGTATGAAATGCAGCATGTGCTGGGCTGGGTTTGGTCTGAGCAGTAGGTAGTTGTAATTTAGAAATAAAATGTCAGGTTTGCTTTTGAAGACAGTCGGGAGTTCTCTCAATAGTTCTAGTAATGCCTTGGACTCTGAGATAAAGCACCTCTTTAAGAAGCACATTTTGTCAAGGGAGAAAATATGCTACAGGGAATATCCTGCAACTTCATCCTCAAGTATTTATGCAAAAACTGTAAAGAAGTGAAGATTAATTTCCCATACTTGTTACATGACTTGAAGGAAGAAAAATGTTCTGTTTATTTGACAGACTATAGGTTATATGGAGTCTATTACAGCACCTTGGAAACTTTAGCCATTACATACTGGTCCCTCATCCTGACAGTCAAAAGCAGCATTAGACACACATAGGAATTTATCCTGAGATTACTATATCCCTTTCTTTACTCTTTGAGGTGTCAAATAATGAGGCTGTAATACAGCCACATGTTATATGCAATATCAGTTTAAGGACCCTTATTCCCAGAGGAATTGAGACAGAAATTCATGAAAAGATATTCTGTGGTCCTATTGATATTGTTGGTTACTATTTTATCCTCAAATAATACTAACCTCCTACATATTCTGTACAGCATTTACCACAAATATTGTATGCAGAAGCTGAATGTAGCATATTTGAATCACATTTAATCTATATTTTGATTATGGGCATAGTAAGTCCTGTTTTCATTCGTCTGTTGTAAACTTTTAACTTAGTTATTAAGAGTGTCTGTTTCAACATAATTACCTGGATAAAATGATGATGCAGCCACTTTTCAGCTGCATGACATCCTAAGCAATTGATTTCATTATTCTAAGCCTCAAAATTTCCAACTATAAACTCAGAGCAATAACAGTCAGTACTAGATTATTGTGAAAGTGAAGGACAATAGTTGTATATGGCACTTGGCACATAGCAACTACTAATTCAGTTGGGGATGTTTGTCAACATTATTTGAATTGCCACTAGCCAACCCAGGTGTAGATGTAATCAACCATCTTATTAAATAAGAAACACAAAGCCAATGTAAAGATAAAAGCCCAAGAGGTCAGAGCTAGGAGCCTTACCCGCTTTCCGCCAGCTAGCTTCTCCCACCAAGAGACCTCTCCGAAAAAGGGAGGTATTTCCTGTGCATTCGTCTTTAAATAGAATTCTGTTCTGCCTTCTCATTGGTTGTAAACCCAACTACGTGACTGCCTCATCACTGCCTGTCTGTACAGACCTCCAGGTCTTCTATGGTTGGTATTGAGATGAAAGGCGTGTGTCTCCAATGCTGGCTGTATCCTTGAACACACAGAGATCTACCTAGTTCTGCTTACCAAGTGCTGGGATTAAAGGCATGCACCACCACTGCCCTGGCTTTCTCTATGGCTTGCTAATAGCTCTGACCCTAGGCAACTTTATTTATTAACATACAAATAAAATCACATTTCAGTACAAATAGAATACCACTATACCCAGGTCATGCTTCCATCCTATTAAAACAAACAAAAATAAGAGTAATAATTATAAAAGAGTTAATTAATAAATGTATTGCTTACTGTGTTCTGGAAGCTATCAGAACACTCCATTTATATGCCAATGTGATAAATATTCAGAGCATCCCTGGGGCATTGCAACCTCCCTCTTGTCCTTATATGTGGCAAACAGAGGAAGAAGCCCAGGCCACAGTGGGCATCTGTCTTTGAAAATAAGTTCTGCTTTGGCACTATTCATTAAACAATGTCCTTATGACTTTCAGTTATTTTTGATTCTTTTAGATCAGAGATAAAGAAACATGAGAGGGACTTTGCTTCTCAAAATATTACTTGGTGTTTCTTCTCCAGATTGAATCAGGGAAAGGTACAGAAAGAAAACTTCAGATATTCTTAGAAGGACTTTAAATTTGTTGTGACTTAAACTGGAAACATAACTCGTTGTACTGATTAAATTAATCTTGGTTTTGCTTCAACAGCAAAACACACCTGCTTAACCTCAGGTCTGCTGACACTTCTCCACTATGCTCAGAATACAAGGGTCAGCTTTGAATCAGTTCAACTCCTTCTGGCTTCATTGTGTCAACAATCAACTCTCATAGCTATTGCATCTTGGGTCGACCTCTGGAGATGGTCAATCTCCAGATTGACAATCTGGACAGATGGATTGACAATCCATTGGTCAAACAACCAATGGATGTTTTTTATTAGAGGTGAGTGATTCAAACTGAATATTGGTTATTGTTTGATCTCCATGGACTGTATTACAGACTGTGTTTTTATATGTTATACCCTCTTAAAAATAGTTTCTTGTAAACTAGTTTGGTTTTAATGATAGATTGTATGTCTCTGCAAATTCTCAATGTGCTCACAAATATATAAAACTTTGAAGTTTTACAGCTGAGTATTTAGGGATGTATCGTTTCAATGTTTAATTGCATAACACAAAAGCAATTTTAAAATAAACCATATTTATCTCATCACATGGTGTGTGGTTTCTTCAAACTTCCACCTGTTAGTTACTAACTGCCCGTCAAAGACCTTGATGCAAGACATTTTTGTCTGGATATAGTTCTTATTTGATTGGACTTTTTAAAAATGCCACTTGAATCTTCTCAATTACATTTCATTATACATATCTATTTAACATGCAGATAGATAGAAGTCCTTAATTGTTGATTGGAATCTCATTCACTCCATTTTCCTTCCAAGGAATAAATTACCAGTAGAGAAAATAGATAAAGAGGCATGACCTAGGTCATAAAATGGGAATCCAGGCAGTGAGCTTGATAGCATCCAGTGAGTTCTGGTTTAAGTTCTGCTCAGGAAGCCAACAAGAGGAGCAAGAGGAGTACTGGATAGTTCTTGCTGGTGAAAATGCACTAAGTGCAAATAGTATCGAGCTGCAGCTCTCAAAAGGTACTTCTGTTACCCCTTTAGCTCATGGAGGTGGTTACATTCCACTGTTGACCATCTTTGGATGTCTACAAGGCTGTTTCCTTATACACATACATCTTTAGGACTCTGGACTAATCAGGGGATTAATTTATTGGTAAGTCCTAAAATAAATGAATTATTAGAAAGTAATAAAATGTTGGAGTCTGAGTCTTACTGGAGGAAGTGAGACACTGGAGTCATGTCCTTGAGACTCTGTGTCACCCCAGTCCTGGCTTTATCCCTTACTCCTATTTTCTGCCTGCTGAGAACAGGCTCATCTGCTTCCTGCCATTGATTTAGTGTTCTGCTCAAGGCCACAAATACAAGAAATCATATAATAACCCCTCTGAAATCATGATGTACAACAAATCCTCCCATCCTTACATTGTTCTATTAGGTATTTTGGACACAATGATGAAAATTATAGTGAAACAGGTAAGCTGGAAATTTTTTTTTTTACTACCAATAACTATAGCTCTCAAAATAATAATTGCAGAATAACAGTCATTTCAATGTTTGCTAGGTACAAATCAATTATCTCAAACAAAATTTTATATTTCATTATTAATTACTACTAGTCTCAAATCAAAATGTTTAGTATATAGAAAATACTTAATAGAGGAACACAGAAAGAAACTAAGGCAAATGTATAATGAACGATATGGATTATTTTAATACCTCCTTTCCATTCAGACTTATTTTATCCAATTTATTCTGATATCTGTTTTAAATACACAATTTGCTTTTACCCCTTACATTCTTCTCATCCAATGTTACTCTCATGTCCACAATAGTCTTTAATTATCATCTCTTTTTGACATGTATGTGTCATTACTAAAATGTGTAGGATTTACAGGTAAAATGGTGACTTCTACAAAGATTTCAAAAGCCGAATCCCTCTGTTCCAGTTCCTATCATCAAAGCCTGCTTCCTCTCTGCTGTTAAAGTGAAAGAGACATTCAGATACATAATTAGCCCAGCCATTGGAGCCCCAGGGACCGGGCAGCTGTCTCTTCCCCTGCCCGCTTGCCAAGACAACCATCCTCTGTGACACCAGTGACCACTGGACCCATAAGCCCATCCTGAAAGGATTGGGATCAGGTTAGACCCCATCTCTGGACTGGGCAGATCAGTTCTCTAACCCCTAGGCCCCGGGTGCACATTCCGTCCACCCAGCCAATGCAGCCCTAGAGAAAGGGCAGCCTATTCTTCCCCCACCCCACTCGCCAAGCCAAACCAATAATCCCTTGAGGCACAAGTGACCACCAGAGCCATGAGCCCACCCTGTAAAGATTGAGAATAGCTGCTCCCTGAGACAGAGCCCATTAGTGCATATAAGACTAAGAGCTGCTCCCCGAGACAAAGGATCCATCAGCCTCAATTGGACCAAGAGCCCTGATTAGGCTGAGAACTCCCATCGTACCAAGAGTATCAATCGGACCAAGAAAGGCTCCCTCAGACACAGACACCGCTTGCACCCTACTTTTTCTTATAGCAGTCCTAAGTATCAGATTTTATGTTGAGTCCTTGATCCATTATGTATTGAGTTTTGACAATGGTAATAAATAGGGCTCTAGCTTCATTTTTCTGCATATTGAAATTCAGATGTTCCAGAACCATTTGTTAAAGATGCTCCCTTTTTTCCTATTTTTTAAAAAATTTTTGTAATAAAAAAAAAGTTAACTGTAGTTGCATGGATGTACATCTGGGTCCTCAATTCAATTCCATAGATCTGGGTATCTGTGCCAGTACCTTGTTCTTTTTACCACTGTGGCTCTGTAGTAGAATTTGAAATCAGATATGGTGATGTCACTTACAGTGTTCTCTTTGGTTCAGGATTTCTTTGTCTATCCATTGTCTTTTGTGCCACCATATAAACGATTGGATTGTTTTTCTCTATGGCTGTGAAGAATGGAATTGGAATATTGATGGGGATTGTGTGGAATCTGTAGACAGCTTTTGTTAGGATGGTCATTTTCAAAATATTAATTCTTCCAATTCATGAGCAATATACTGATGAAAAATGAAATAATGCATTTGCAAATAAATGCATAGAGGTAGAAAAATTATACTGAGTGAGGTAATTCAGCCTCAGAAAGGTGAATGGCCTATGATCTTTCTCATAGGCAGATTATAGCTTCTTATCTCTTATTTTGTATGTTTAATTTGGAAAACAAGTGTAAGTCAGGAAAGTAGAAGGGGTTTTCTAGGATGGCATGTCAAGGGAGGGATCGTAGAAGATTACATGTACAAGAAAGTAGTAAGGCAAAATACTGATGACAAAAAAGCTTAAGCAGGAGGAGTATGGGAGTACAGGAATAACGGGGAAGTCAGGGGATTAAGGGAAGAGATAATGCACAAGAAAGAGATAGGAAAGCTGTATGGAAATTTAGTATCTCATAAACCAATTTTAAAATAATAAAGAGATATTAGAAGAAAGAAGAGGAGGTGGAACACTGAGGGTTAAAGGATTAAGAAGGGATGGGGCAAGTTGGGTGGTGGTGGCACACGCCTTTAATCCCAGCACTCGGGAGGCAGAGCCAGGTGGATCTCTGTGAGTTCAAGACCAGCCTGGGCTACCAAGTGAGTTCCAGGAAAGGCACAAAGCTACACAGAGAAACCCTGTCTCAAAAAACAAAAAAACAAAAAACAAAAATACCCCCCCCCCAAAAAAAAACAAAAAAAAAAGAAGGGATGGGGCAAGGGGGCAGAAGACAGAAGAGGATAATTGGTGGATTGACCAGAAATAAGAATCTATATAAAAGCTTTATGGAAATTCACTAGTTAGTAGCGTAATTTCAGAATATAATTTTTAATATTGTTTGAACAGAATACCCGGTATAGGTAGGTAATGCCAGTCCCAGAAGAGATAAGTTCGTAAGTAAAAAGTGTAAGGACTAAAATACATCATTATGAGTTATTATTGATCAAGGAGGCAAAAGAAGTCTCCACAACAACACAAGATTGCCATTTTCCTTGTTTAGTCATACTGAGAATATGTTAAAATAAAAAAAAAACAAACCTCTGTTGCTGAAGGCACCACATACTTTGGCCTATTAAATAGGAAATAGAGAAATGAATTTCAAAACCACTGAAAAGTTTCCACCATGCTGGATAGCTATTTAGTAACATAAGGTGATATGAAAGCTATTGCTGGACAGAAGGCATCAAAAGTTTTAACAAGCACTGGATATGAATGCTGCAATACCAACCTGCCAGGCAAGAAGTCCCTACTGGCACAATAATAGAATGACTGTGCTGTGGCAGCTAACTGCATTGTGATTATATTTGAGGTCTTTTCTACAGGAGGGTATTTTCTGTCTGGTACTGTAGTCCTGGTCAAAACCCCATGGCTGAGGAGGTTATAGATTCTAGGGTAGAATCTGCTATTGTGATGTTGCTAAATGGTTATTTTGTCAAGTTGCCTTCTAAATATGTATATTTATACATATAGATTTGTGCTGCTCTCAACTTTGACCAAAGCAGCTTCTTTTTGAAGCCAGTAGCAGTCAATGGAGAGATGCATAACTAGTCAATATTTTAATAATAAGAGACAGAGTGCTTAGCTCTAATTAGAACACCTGTAGTTAGGTATGTAGAATATTATGGAAGAGAAGGTAGGAAGTGCTGTGAAATGCTGGCTTCTGGACATGATATAGCCATTGCACTTATTTATGATGTTACAGTAGCTCTAGTTACCTGTACAAGCCAACCAAATGCCAGAATAGATGGGCTAGAAGATCTTTAGGCCTTGTCTCTTACTGATTGGAAGTGGATAGTTATTTGGAGATGGAGAAAATCATTCATTATTGGAGCTATGATTACTGTTAGGTTTAGCACATTCCAGTTGACAGTACCACCCCCATGCACATATGAACAGTACTAGCTAAAGTTAATGGGTTATCAAAAATAATAGATATGAAGTTTAGAGGGGAGCATGTTGGGGTCTCATCTGGGGAGATTAAGGGGGAAATATAAATATGATATCTCATTGTATACATGTATGATATTTTCAAAACTAGCAACAGTGATAAATGAATAAGTTTGGTTTTATATTTCTTAGCTTTTGTCCATAGAGTATTGTCAAGTGCTATTACTCTCAGTAAAATATTTGAGTTGTGCTTCTTGGGCAACAAAATCAGAAAACATTGATATAGAAAAAGTGGTCAACATTGTAATATCTCAGAGCACTGGATGGATGAAGATGCCAACTTAATAGAAAATGAGACAAGAATCACTAACTATACCTGGAAAGCCCAATGATTTCGATTTGCACCAACAGCAGAAAATATAGCTTCTTGAATTCCAGGGCAAAAATAATAGAGTAGACAGTATCTGGTCAATATCACCTCCTGTGTACTCTTCCCAAGACACACTCCAAATACACAAAACAACATTGAAAAATGCAGGATTTTTACAGACTGTGCATTATCACACAGGAGAAAGAGATATTGCTAATAAGCTAAAGCATCAAAAACAAATATGTGTCTTAGTTAGGGTTTCTACTGCTGTGAAGAGACACCATGACCATGGCAACTCTTATAAAGGAAAACATTTAATCAGAGCTGGTTTACACTTTCAGAGGTTTAGTCCATTATCATCATGGTGAGGAGAATGGCGGCATGCAGGCAGACATGGTCCTGGAGAAGGAGCTGAGAGTTGTATATCTTGATGCACAAGCAGCAGAAAGAGACTGTGTACCACATTGGGTGTAGCTTTAACGTATATGAGACCTCAAAGCCTGTACCAACAGTGATACACTTCCTCCAACAAGGCCACACCTCCTATTATTGCCATTCTTTATGGGCCAAGCATTCAAACAAATGGGTCTTTTGGGGCAGTACCTATACAAACCACCACAATATGTTAAATAATGTCAGGTCAAGGGACACAGACTCATCAATAAAAAAATAAAAACAACAAAAATACAAAACTAAGAACTGTATGCAGAAAATATGCTTGGATTTCTGCCAACACATTTATTAGACATAAATTCACAGCCTTAGGTAATATTCCTTGTAAACAGCAATGATTAAATTAGCTAATTATTCAAAGTAAATAGCAGAAGTATATGAGAACACAAGAGCAAAATACATAATTACAAAGCAAAATTTGAGGAATTTGTAAACAAAAATGGTATAATCTATAGACTAATGAAAATAACTTTCAAAGAATGTGGTTCTTAGTTAGATTAATCAAGTAAAACAAGTAAAGAAAAAAAACCTCACAATATAAAAAGATCTGATTACTTACCCAAGAATAAAAAGGAAATTATGTGCATGAATCCACATTAATGAAAAAATGAATACTGAGATAGAAAGATTGCTGGGGAGTGATGTATGTTTGCTGATGAACTAGGAGGACCTGGATTCTGATCCCAGCATACACACAAGCTGTGTGAGATCTCACATGTACCTATAATACCAACACCCTAGATGGCAAAGACAAGATGAATTTTAGGGTTTGCTGACTGCCTGTCTAGCAGACAGCAAATGTGAACTCCACATTCTAGGAGAGATCCTGCCTCAAAGGAATAAGGAAGAGAGTGATACTAGAGGACACCTGAGGCTCCTACTGTTCTTTGTGAATGTAGATACACACACATGTATGTTTGTAGACATGCAAAACACACACACACACACACACACACACACACACACACACAAATTACTTCTTACAAATATAATCATTTATGAAAATAACGGTCATATCTCAAAAAACAATTAAGTATGGACAAATGAGTAACTATAGAATCTGTCTACTATCCACACAGTGTCTCAAATGTGGCTCCAAGTTGGCCGTACTGAATAACCAATCTTTTGCAAATCAAATATTGTCTACAAGGCTTCTACATCTAAGAAAATGACACATCTGTTTTCCTACTTTCTCAAATCAAAAACTTAAAATCCCCATCAGCATTGTTTTCTCATTCCCAGTAAATATTTCTGTCATTTTTTTCTTTCTTTGTTTCCAGAATCCAATGTCTATCCATCTTAACACTATAGTTGTAGCCTCTTTCCCCTGGGTTGCACTCTATTGCTGCTGACCTACATCAGCTCCCTTCTTTCTTGTTTCTTCTGTTAACTTTTTTTTTTCAAAGCGATAACTGTACCATCTGTGTTCTCCATCTTGTTCAGGATAAAAATAAAATCCTTTGAAGGGCCTAATAGGTTTGAACTAGTATACCTTTCTGATCTCTATCTGTTTTTCCTCTTCTGTTCATCAACCCCTCCACCAAACCAGTACATTGTACTTGCTAGCCCCACTGTCTCATGGGAGTGGATGTAGGTTAGACCTTGTCTAGTCTTATTGGGAAATATGCACAAAAAAGGCTTCAAAAATAGGTTTTCCTTTCATTCTTGTAATGTTAGCTTCTGAATTAAAACCACAACCATAAAGAAATACATATAATGGTTATGATGATAATCATTCCAATATTATTTAAATATCCAAAAGCACAAAAATACAAACTTAAAGATCTAATAAGACTCATAAGTGAATACACAAATTATATTTGCATTAAATTGAGTAGAGTAATTAAAATTGATGCTAATACTTATTTTAACAGTTGGGAAGAACCGTTCTCCCAGCTGGTCACCTCAACCTCTAGGCTTTAGACCCAGGGGCACAACCAATGATCCCATATCCCCACCCATTGCAGCCCCAGTTGCAGGCCAGAAGACAAGACTCTTGCAGGCAGGCCTGACCACCCCCCCTCCCTCATTGGACCCTGTAATCTACAAGTCCCACTCTGTCCACCAAATCCACTAATCCCATAAGACCACAACTGTTCCCTAAGACACAGAATCCACCAGCTCTGATTGGACTAAGAGGTGAGTCATTGTTCTCCCAGCTGGTCACTCTAGCCTTTTGGCCCTAGGTCCAAGGACACAACCCATGCCTTCCTACCCCCACTTACTGCAGCCCCCGTTGCGGGCCAGCAGACAGATTCCTGGGAGCAGGCCTTACCACTACCACCTCCCATTGGACTCTGCAATCTACAAGTCCCACTCTGTCCCCCAAATTTACTCATTCCTCCAAGACTACAGCTGCTCTCAGAGATGCAGATGCCACCAGTGCCAAACAGACTAAGAGTGGCTCCCTGAGACATGGACACTGATTATACCAATCGAAGGAAAAGATGGGTGGATACCAGTGCAAGAATACATTCAACAACATAAAGAGCAATATGGCACCACCAGAAGCCCGAGGTTCTACTTCATAAAGAACTGAACGTACAAACATAGAAGCAGAAGAAAATGATCTTAAATATTACTTTATGAAAATGATAGAAGCCTTTCAAGAGAAAGTGAAAATTCCCTTAAGAATCGAGGAAAAGACAAACAAAAAATTGGAAGAAATCAATAAATCCCTTAAAGAAAGTCAAGAAAAAACAATCAAATAGGTGAAGGAAACAATTCAAGACCTGGCAATTAAAATAGAGGCAATAAAGAAACACAAATGAGGGAATGCTTGAAGTGGAAAATCTGAGTAAATGCACATGAACTACAGATGCAAGCATAACCAACAGAATGCAAGAGCTGGAAGAGAAAATCTCTGACATTGAAAATATAATAGAGGAAATAGATTCATCAGTCAAAGAAAACATTAAAGCCAACAAAGCCATAACACAAAACATCCAGGAAATCTGGGATACCATGAAAAGACCAAACATAAGAATATTAGGGACAGAAGTAGGAGAAGAATACCAGCTCAAAGACACAGATAATATATTCAAGAAAATCATAGAAGAAAACTTTCCCAACCTAAAGAAGGAATGGCTATGAAGATACAAAAAGCTGACAGAACACCAAATAAACTGGACCACCCAAAAAGGTCTCCTCACCACATAATAACCAAACCACTAAACCTACAGAATAAAGAAAAAGTATTAAGAGCTGCAAAGGAAAAATGCAAAGTAACATATAAAGGCAGACCCATCAGAATAACACCTGAGTTCTCATTGGAGACTCTGAAAGCCAAAAGGTTCTGAACAGATGTTATGCAGACACTAAGAGACTATGGATGCCAGCCCAGACTATTATACCAAGCAAAACTCTCAATTGCCATAGACTGAATAAACAGGATAGTCCATGACAAAATCAGATTTAAATAATACCTGTCCACAAATACAGCTCCACAGAAAGCACTAGAAGGAAAACTCCAACCTAAGGAAGTAAGATGTACCCAGGAACATACAGACAATAGATAATCCCACACCAACAAATCCCAAAGAAGGAAAACACACACACTACCATGAAAAAAATAGCAGGAATTAACAATCCCTGGTCATTAATATTCCTTAGTATCAATGGACTAGATTCACCTATAAAAAGACACAAGCTAACAGAATGGATATGAAAACAGGATCCATACTTCTGCTGCATCCAAGAAACACACCTCAACTTCAAAGACAGACACTACCTCAGAGAAAAGATTGGGAAAAGACATTCCAATTAAATGGACTTAAGAAGCAAGCTGTAGATGAAATTTTAAATGGTCTTATTAAATAAGAAACACAAAGCCAAATACAGAGTTAAAAGCCAAGAGTTCAGAGTGAATAACCTTTAGCTTACCACTCACTGCCATCCTTCCTCTGAGAGAGAGACCTTCTCCTCTGTGACCTGTCTTTTTATTGCCTTTCTGTTCTACCTTCTCATTGGCTCTAAACCCAACCACATGATTTCCTTGTCACTGCCTGTCTTATACAGACCTCCTGGTCTCTATGGTTCATACTGAGATTAAAGGTTGGGGTCACCGATTGGCTGTGTCCTTGAATACACAGAGACTCTACCTGCTATGTGATCGGATTAAGGGTGTGTGCCACCACCGCTAGACCTCTGCTAAATGGCTTGCTTTTAGCTCTGATCCCCAGGCAACTTTATTTATTAACACACAAATAAAATCACATTTCAGCACAAATAAAATACCACCAGGTGTAGTCAAGAAAGAAATAAACAAAGAAAGTAATGACTTCCTAGAATTCAATGAAAATGAATGCACACCATATCCAAACTTATGGGACACAATGAAAGCTGTACTAAGAGGAAAGTTCATAGTACTAAATGCCTATATAAAGAAGTTGGAGAAATCTCACACTAACAACTTAACAGCACACCTGAAAGCTCTAGAAGAAAAAGAAGCAAACTCACCCAGGAGGAGTAGAGGACAGGAAATAATCAAATCGAGGGTTGAAATCAATAAAATAGAAACAAAGAGAGCAGTACAAAGAATCAATGAAACAAAGAGTTGGTTCTTTGAGAAATCAACAAGACAGACAAACCATTATCAAAACTAACCAAAAGGCAGAGAGAAAATATCCAAATTAACAAAATTAGGATAGAAAAGGGAGACATAACAACAATAAGAAAATCCAGAGAATCATCAGGTCGTACTTCAAAAACCTGTACTCTACGAACTTGGAAAATCTAAAAGAAATGAACAGTTTTCTGGATAGATACCACATACTCAAATTAAATCAAGACCAGAAAAACAACAATTAAATAGACATATAACCCCTATGGAAAGAGAAGCTGTTCTTAAAAAAAACAAAAAAAAAAAAAAAAAAAAAAACGGGGAGGGGTAGATAGTTTCAGTGCAGAATTCTGCCAGAATTTCAAAGAAGAGCTAATACCAGTACTCCTCCAATTGTTCCACACAACAGAAATAGAAGGATCATTGCCAAACTCTTTCTATGAGGCTGCAGTTACCCTGATACTCAAACCACACAAAGATGCAACAAAGAAAGAGAATTACATACCAATCTCCCTCATGAACATTGATACAAAAATACTCAATAAAATATTGGCAAACCGAATACAAGAACACATCAAAAACATTATCCACCATGAGCAAGTAGGCTTTATCCCAGAGGTGGAAGGATGGTATAACATATGAAAATTTGCCAAAGTAATACACCATATGAACAAACTGAAAGAAAGAAACCACATGATCATTTCATTAGATGCTGAAAATGCCTTTAACAAAATCCAACACACCTTCATGGTAAAGGTCTTGGAAAGATCAGGAATACAAGGAATATACCTAAGCATAATAAAGGCAATTTACAGCAAGCCAACAGCCAACATCAAATTAAATGGAGAGAAACTCAAAGCAATTCCACTAAAATCAGGAACAAGACAAGGCTGTCCACTCTCCCTGTATCTCTTCAATATAGTCCTCAAAGTTCTAGTTAGAGCAATAAGAGAACAAAAGAAGATCAAGGGGATACAGTTTGGGAAGGAAGAATTCGAACTTTTGCTACTTGCATATGATATGATAGTATACATAAGTGACCCCAAAAAATCTATTAGGGAACTCCTACAACCAATAAACACCTTCAGTAATGTGGCAGAATACAAGATTAACTCACAGAATCAATAGCCCTCCCATATACAAATGATAAATGGGCTGAAAAAGAAATCAGAGAAACATCACTCTTTATAATAGCCACAAACAATATGAAATACCTTGAGGAAACTCTAACCAAAGAAGTGAAAGACTTGTATGACAAGAACTTTAAGTCCTTGAAGAAAGAAATAGAAGATATCAGAAAATGGAAAGATCTCCCATGCTCATGGATAGGTAGAACCAACATAATAAAAATGGCAGTCTTACCAAAAGCAATTTACAGATTCAATGTAATCCCCGTCAAAATCCCAAAAAATTCTTCACAGGCCTCAAAAGAACAATACTCAACTTCATGTGGAAAAACAAAAACTCAGGATAGCTAAAACAATCCTGTACAATAAAGCAACCTCTAGAGGCATCACAATCCCTGACTTCAAGCTCTACTATAGAGCTATAGTAATAAAAACAGCTTAGTACTGGCATAAAAACCAACATGTGGACCAATGGAATTGAATGGAAGACCCTGACATTAGGCCATACACCTATGAACACCTGATTTTTGCCAAAACTGTGCAATGGAAAAAGGAAGGTATCTTCAACAAATGGTACTGGCATAACTGGATGTCAGCATGTAGAAGACTGCAAATAGATCCATATCTATTGCCATGCACAAAACTCAAGTCCAAGTTTATCAAAGACCTCAAAATAAATGCAGCTACACTGAACCTTATAGCAGGGAAAGTAGAAAGTAGCCTATAATGTATTGGCACAGGAGACCACTTCCTAGATATAACACCAGTAGCACAGACACTGAGAGCAATAATTAATAGTGGGACCTCCTGAATGTGAGAAGTTTCTGTAGGGCAAAGACACAGTAAACAAGACCAAACAACAGTCTACAGAATGGGAAAAGATCTTCACTAACCCTATATCTGACATAGGGCTGATCTCCAAAATATATAAAGAACTCACTCAAGAAACTAGACACCAAAATACCAAACAATCCAATTAAAAAATAGGCTACAGATCTAAACAGAGAACTCTCAACAGAAGAATCTCAAATGACCAAAAGACATTTAAGGAATTGCTGAACAGCCTTAGCCATCAGGGAAATGCAAATCAAAATGACTCTGAGATACCATCTTACACCTGTCAGAATGGCTAGGATCAAAAACACTGATGCCAGCTTATGTTGGAGAGGATGTGGAGCAAGGGGACACTCCTCCACTGTTGGTGAGAGTACAAATTTGTACAGCCACTCTGGAAATCAGTATGGCAGTTTCTCAGAAAATTGGGAATCAATCTACCGCAAGACTCAATGATACCACTCTTGGCCACATACCCAAAGAATGCTCAATCACACCAGAAGGACATATTTTCACTATGTTCATAGCAGCATTATTCATAATAGCCAGAACCTGGAAACAACCTAGATGCACCTCAACTGAGAATGGATAAAGAAAATGTGGTACATATATACAATGGAGTACTACTGAGAAGTACAAAACAATGACATCATGAAATTTGCAGGCAAATGGATGGAACTAGAAAGTATCATCCTGAGTGAGGTAACCCAGACCCAGAAAGACAAACATGGTATGTACTCACTCATAAGTGGATGCTAGATGTAAACCAAGGATAAACAAAGTACAACTCACAGCTCCAGAGAATCTAGGAAACAAGGAGTACTCTAAGAGGGATGCAAAGTTCACCTTGGTAAGGGTAAACAGAGGATATTTCCATAAGTAAACTGAAGATGGGGGCGGGGCAATGGAGAGGAGTAGAGGGGGGATGAGAACATGAGGGAATGGAATGGCCAAGCTTTGGGAGGGATGGAGTAGGGATCGGGATGATGGATGGGAGTGGGATCTGTTTGGTATGTAAACTGAATAAAAAATTAAATAAAGACAAAAAATAGTTGAGAAGACTTTTACTATATATTTCTATGGCTCTCTTAAGATATAATACACATCTATTTCTGCTCTAATAACAACTGCCTTCAGTTAGATAATTTATACAGAGCAGACCTCTGTTTCTTACATATCTGTGAACTAGGAAGGTCACAACCAAAATTGAAGCATATTTGATATGTGTTGAGTGCTAGTTTCCACAGCAGTGGCCAGCCTGCCTTGGCCACTGAGACAATTATGTCATCACTTGCTGCCACATGTCTTCCTACTGTCAGCTATGTGACCCACTCACCCATTGAAAGTGTCTGGCATTGCTTTCTTGCTCCTCTTGCTTTTCTGTCCCCACTCCAAGACAGCCCTTGGCTCTTTCCCTCTCCCCCAATAAACCTGGTGCACTAACTCTGTTGTGAGTGGCATGTTCTCTTAGGGGCATACCATGGCAGAGCCTGCCAAAGGTACCCCCTTCCCATTTTTATTCTTTCACTGAGCTTCATGATTTCATGCTGTCAGCACAGATGGTAGAAGTGCAACACAGGGCAGTTAGTATTTTGTAACCACTTCCAGAATCTGAGACATGATGTCTTGATCATCTGCAAGACAGTCCACCTCTCAAGAATATGGCTCTGAAGTTTAATTTCTGACACAAATTTTCAAGGGACACAGATTCAAGTCATAAAGTGAACACACCCCACTTGTATTTCATGCCATGCTAAGTACAATAAATATATAATCTGCCATAAATATTAAATAGTCATAAAGAAACAGATAAAGGTCTTTATTTTTAAAGTAGGATTAAGCAAGATTTCTAAAGATTTTGATTGCCATCCCTTTCTATCTACTCCAAAACTTCCAAAAAAAACCCACTGATTTTTAATCAGAAAGTTATAAGATGAGAACGAATTATAAAGACTTTACAAAAGATGTTCTTTCAAATTCTATTCATAAAACACTTTTAAATTCCATTGATCAACGACCATTGTGAATATTGTTTACCTTTATTGAGAGCTTGCTTACATGACAAGCACTCACATAAGCTTAAATGTGATCTCAGTACATGCAACATTTCAACTGTTTGTCCATTTACCAGAGAAGTATGCTGAAAAAAGGTAGCTCAGTGCATTATACAAATTTTCTTCTCAATAGTCTGTATTTATGACTTGACAGCCTTTATGCTGTGTGTATGAAGAGTATACATTGTGATTATACAAATGAATTATAAGTACTTGTAAAGGCAAATATATTGAATGAAAAAAGGAAATAAAAAGAAAAGAACATGACTGTTCCTAGGTATGGTGAAGGGGAATGTTTATTGTAGATAAAAGTGAAAGTGAAGCCAGAGGCAAGGACATCTGGGAGAGTCGAGAGTGCACATGACTAGACTGAGCTGGGCCATATAAGGAGAGGAGGAATGGTGAGGGGAGAGTCAGACTAAGAGGCCAGAAGGGTAAAAGGTAGATTAAAAGATCAGGTAACAAAAATGGCTAGAATATATAGGAAAGGGTAGCTGGGGGCAGGGCAGTCCAGCCCCTGGGGTGGAGAAGTTTAGGGTACAGGGTAGGGTATGCCAGCCAAGATGGCCCTGTAACTGGTAGGGACTTATTGATTTAGGCAGAATTTGGCTGCCAGTGTCCACTTTGATATGTTAAATAGGCACCTCAGTTAGTGGTTTGTCCTGGGTTTGAGAGCTAATGTAACATGTTTCAAGATCAAACATCTTCAATATGTATTTTGATACTGAGATTATTGCTGTGGGATGGTCTTTCTGTACATTATAAATATATGTTGCTCTCATTGGTTGATAAAGAAAGCTGTTTGGCCAATGGTGAGGCAAAATAAGGCTGGGTGGGAAAGCCAAACAGAGATGAAGGAAGAAGGGTGGAGTTGAAGAGACACCAGCTGGTCAGCCACCAAGAAAGTAAGACATGTACAAAATGAGGTAACAAGCCACAAACCACATGGCAAAGTATCGACAAGAGATATGGGTTAATTTTAATGTAAGAGCTAACTAGTAATAAGCATTAGCTATTGGTCAAACATTTATAATTAATATGACCCTCTGAATGATTATTTGGAAATGGCTGCATATGGGCCAGGACAGAGAAAAGCTTCCATTTATGTATGGCATTCCAACTTGTGGCCAAAATTTCCACATAAAACCTAAAAAAGCTTAAAAGAAGGTTCTAAACACATAAAAACTGAATCAGATGCAGCTTCCTAGTTTCACAATCTCATGCCAGCTACAGCACAGAGACTCCTCTCCCAATAGCTGTCCTCAAGATGGATCTGCTGCCAACTGCCATGAGCTAAACAGCATGGCGGCCACCCACAGCCACTCACATGGGCCATGATATAGAGAGGATTCTTTCAGCTGCTGCCTGCTGACATAAGCTATCAGCACAAGTTCCAGCAGCACACTGTGGGTCAGGTTAAAGTTTTTGCTCATACAGACAAAGGGTTAAAGATATACAATAGAAACAGATTCAGACAAAAAGGCCTCTAAATGTGTCACAGTATGTTTTAAAAATGTGTGTAGGCAAACCAAAAAAAAAAAAAAAAAAAAAAAAACGCCGGGCGGTGGTGGCGCACGCCTTTAATCCCAGCACTCGGGAGGCAGAGGCAGGCGGATCTCTGTGAGTTCGAGGCCAGCCTGGGCTACCAAGCGAGCTCCAGGAAAAGCGCAAAGCTACACAGAGAAACCCTGTCTCGAAAAACCAAAAAAAAAAAAAAATGTGTGTAGGCTTAAGAAAAAAAGGGTATAGTCATAGAAAAAGTGAATAATTTAAAAATAAAATGAAGTCTTTAAAGAGAGAAGTAAAATAATATAAAAAAAGAATAAGCCACATAGAGATGGGGAATACACAGGGTATCTGGATCCTGTATAGTATATTATGTTGATTCTGAATTTTTTTGAAGGCTGAGAAACCAACAACAACTGCTGAGAGAAATGGGATTGAAAGAGGGACTGATGACAAGGGACAGCAGCCTTGATATTTTAAGAATGCTTTAACTTTAAAACAGAAGTCAAAAAAATCTATTTGTAAAATGGATCTTAAAAGATGCATTGCTTTGGAGAAGTGGTTTTGCTTTTGTTTGCACAGAAAACAAGAGGCTGTGGATTTGTTTCAGGTTAATATGGATCAGGTTTGATCAATGGAGACCTCCTAAACCTTTACAGGTGATATTTATCAACAAAGGTTATAACTGGTCTTCCCAGGACTTGGTCATTATCTCAAATTTTCTCAGAATCCCCATAAGATTACCAGCACCCCCACCAACAGGAAGTAGTCTAGAGAACTCTACCCAAATTCTCAAAATATTGTTTGTGAATGTTTGTTTTCATTTAAGGGGGGTTGGTTATAAATTTTCAATGGTCATAGTCAATCTCTTTCTAAAGAAGAAAGGGTACTATGATATAAAAATGATGGGGAAAAGGGTAGATTATTATGATGAAAAAAGGGTGAATTTTTGAATCTACTTTAATCCAAAAAACAACTGTTAATCTCAAAATATTTTATATTGGTATGGATTTGGGTTTATTGATACAAATTTAAGATCAATTTTGTTATACTGTATGTGTATTTCTACTCTTGTTTAAGGTATTATGTTTATGCAGCTCATGTAAAAATGCAAGGTATAATTAAAAATACAGATTAATAGTCCAACTTATGGCCATATAATTAGGTTTTTTTTATATATAAATATATATTTCAATTAGACAAGTAATCTTCAAATACTTCAAAGACCTATATAGAATATGACATTTAAAATGTTTTAAGAATTTGGAATTTTCTTGACAGTAAAACAGGTCTGCTTCTGGTAGCACTAATTACTTGAAAGAGGATGATGGGCATTGAAGAAACTCCTTATGGAGTTTACTTTCAATGTGGCAAGGCTAGCCATTTGAGCAAGAAACTACTCTTGCCTGGACTGCTTGACAGTATACTGTATAAAATGGACATGCAGGACCCACAAGAAATTGACTGCTAAACTTTGCCAAAACAAGGCAGGATGGTCTTTCAGGTTCCTGTTTCACAGAAAAAAAACTGCCAGAAATTCTGCAGAACACAGAGGAAAGTGACTGATGAACTTTGCCAATGTAAGTGGGACAGTCCTTCAAATTTCCTGCTTCACTAAAAAGTCTGCCAGATATTCTATCCCTATAGGCTGAAGATGGATGCCCCAACATTACAGAAGAACTTCGTGTGACTCTCCAGGCAGTCAGATGTCTCTGTCATTTCTAGAGTTTTGGAACTTGCTTGCAATGCACTTCCTGTTTACTCAGGTAATATTATATTCTTCTGTGGTCTTTGATGGTATTAAAGACTAGATAGTTATTATTATGGTTTTCCTTAGTTATGCTAAAAGGTAAATTAAATATGAAACTTTAGACTCACAAAGATAGAATAGGTGATAAAATATTTTCTTTAATTTTTGCCAAATACAAATAGACTAGATATTCTGACTGTAATTCTTGCTTGATAATTGTTTTGTTATATGTAATTTTACTATGTTAAAGTTAAAACCTTCCTTTTTGATTAGACAAAAAGGAGGAAATGCTGTGGGATGGTCTTTCTATACACTATGAATATGTGTTTCTCTCATTGGTTGATAAATAAACCTATTTGGCCAATAGTGAAGCAAAATAAGGCTGGGTGGGAAAGCCAAAAGGAGATACATGAAGAGCAGAGTCTAAGAGATGCCAGCCAGCCAGCTGGCAAGGAAGTAAGACATGTGAAAAATGAGGTAACAAGCCACTAACCATGTGGCAAAGCATAGATAAAAAACATGGGTTAATTTAAATGTAAGAGTTAACTGGTAATAAGCATGAGCCATTGGCCAAGCATTTATAATTAATATAAGCCTTTGAGTGATTATTTAGAAACTGCTGCAGGACAGGGTGGGACAGAGAAAAACCTTTGTTTACAGATCTTATTTTATTCCATGGAGTATTGTTATTCTCTGTGTCAACCTCTCTCATGTATGAGTACATTTATGACACCTATTTTCTTCTAGGTGTATGGTCAGAGGCAAGGAAGCACCATCTTTATCTCCCCAGGAAGCTTGCTGAAATGTTGTATCCTGGCCCCTCCTCCATACCCTGGTCCTTCAGCATGCCATCTGCATTTGAACATATCCCACAAGGTTCAGGAGGCCTATGGAAGCTTAAGATGCTCTATCCTTTAGCTAGGTGTACAGCTCAATGGGAGAGCATTTGCTGAGCTTGCATAAAGAAACCAGCTTTCATCCCAGCACCTCAAAAAGCAGGTATGAAGCCGGGCGGTGGTGGCGCATGCCTTTAATTTCAGCACTTGGGAGGCAGAGGCAGGCGGATCTCCGTGAGTTCGAGGCCAGCCTGGGCTACCAAGTGAGCTCCAGGAAAGGCGCAAAGCTACACAGAGAAACCCTGTCTCGAAAAAAAAAAAGCAGGTATGACCTCAAAACTCTTAAAGAATCTAATGAAGAAAACCTTTTCCTTTTCTCTTAGTGCTTTTTTTTTCTTTGTAAAGGGATTCTGGTGCTCAAGAGCACAGAGATTATTTTCTCTAATGATACAAACAATTGCATTTGGTTGTCTTCTCTGGAGTCTTGCTTAGAGCATCTTACGGTGATATTTTAATTGTACTGAAATGTGATTTTATTTGTATGTTAATAAATAAAGTTGCCTGGGGGTCAGAGCTAATAGCAAGCCATAGCAGAAACTGGGTGGTGGTAGTGCACGCCTTTAATCCCAGCTCTTGGGAGGCAGAGCTAGGCTGATCTCTGTGTGTTCAAGGATACAGCCAGCATGGAGACACACGCCTTTAATCTCAATACCAACCATAGAAGACCTGGAGGTCTGTACAGACAGGCAGTGACAAGGAGGTCATGTGGTTGGGTTTACAACCAATGAGAAGGCAGAATAGAAAGTCTATAAAAAAGACAAACAGACAGGAAGTAGGTCTCTTGCTGAGGAAGATAGCAGTGGCAGTGAAGAGTAAGGTTTTTAGCTCCTAGCTATCGCTCTGACCTCTTGGGCTTTCATCTTTGCATTGGCTCTGTGTTTCTTATTTAATAAGACGGTTACATCTGCAGCATCTCCTTTTAAACAGCAATTAGAAAGAACCAGAGGTAAATTACAGATTGTGTTTTCCATAATGTTGAAGAGATTTGTTTATATTTAAGCTTTCTGCTTTTCACACCTGTGAGGCCACTATGAAGTCTGGTTTCCCTTTCCAGCTCTTCTGTGGGCTTTGGTGGTAGGGAGGTGCTTTTGGCACCTAGAGGAGTCTCTGGTCTCTGCACTTTGGGAATAGCTCAGTGACAAAAACATCTATGTGACAAGAACTGGCAGGCAGGTATGTGATGCCTTAGAGGCTGTCACACCTGTCATACTTGGAACAGTTTTTCATTTGCAGAATGGGCAGGAATCTTAGGCTGGGGGATTCCTACATGTCTCTTTTCTGGTCTTTATAAAACTTCTGTTGTCAGTGCCTGGCTGCTTGGAAGAAAAAAAAAAAACACACACACACCTTCCAGAAACAATACATTCAGAGAGTTCCTTAAAGCTGATAGTGCAGTTCACAGATACAAATTTTACACACAGCTCAGGGAACAGGTATCACTTCCCACCTGCTTAGCCAAGACATTGTGTCTAAAGAGTTTAGCGACTGCATTGAGTAACTTATTGGTAAGGGATGAAGTCTTGTACCCATATCCAACTTCCTGTCTGAGACCATCAAAGGATGGGAGCTTAAAGCTTAGTCACTTAAGTCCCTAACAGGTAGAGGATTATCTTGCTTTGTTGGGGGCTTTAGTCCCATCCACTCATTGTCTACCAGTCAGCTTTGCCTTTCCTCTTGCTTATAGTTGCAGTGTAGATGAATTTCTAAATGGTCTTATTAAATAAAAAACAAGGAGCCAAATATATGGTGAAAGCCTGAGAGAGATCAGGAAAATAGGGAAAGACACAACTAACCTTACCTCACCAACTCGGCAGTTTCCAAATTTGAGTTACTTCCTGCCTACCCATATCTATATGCCTTGCTGTGGAATTAAGGTATGTGATCACATCTGGCTCTGTTTCCAGTGTGGCCTTGAACACACAGAGATCCTGCCTGCTGAGTGATGGGACTAAATGTATGTGCTACCACTGCCTGACTTCTTTGTTTACTTAAAATGGCTTGCTATTTCCTCTGATCTCCAGGCAAGCTTTATTTATTAAAGCACAGATAAAATATCAACACATTTCAGCAAAAATAAAATATCACCACATTTCCCCATTTTTTGTCTAATAAAAATTTTTAAAAAGTTATAACTAATATAAGAAAAACTATATACAATAAGTACAATAGCTATATATAATATATACAAGCAATAAATACATCAACAATGTCTAGTTCATTTGCATTTGACAATTCAGAGAAAATATTCCATTATCTATCCTATTTTGGTGAGTTCAGAATGTACCTAATTCACTTTCTATTGTATCTTGTATTACCAACAGAAAACTATCTTATGATGTCATTCAAACTTATACACTTAACACTTCTTAGTGAGTTTCTTTTCTGAATTTCTTAATAAGGAAAACTGTTACTATAACTATCTAATCTTCAACTCCCTCAGAGACCTGAGAAGGAAATAATATTACCTATAAAACAGGAAGTGCAAACAAATGACTTCCAAAAAATGAGTTATGACAGAAACAGCCAGCTTCCTGGACAGTCACCTGAGGTTTCTCTGCATGTTGGGGCATCATCTTTGGCCTACAGGCTTAGCATATCTGACAGACTCATTTGTGAAGTAGGATGTATGTGAGACTTACAGCTTGACCTCACATTCAGTGTGAGCATTCCATGTACCAGATAAACTTGAATTCTGCCAGTGTCCTGTAATGATTCAGGATTTTAAATTCTGGAAATTGCTGGTATTTTTGGAATTTGGCTTCCCATTCTTCTCTTCATCTCCTTTATTAAATGCCAGTCTACCACTGAGAGGTTAAACTCTGTCAGCTTAGTTACTCCTTCAAGAGTAACTGTTTCAGCTACTGTTCCACTGTACACTAGAAGCCATCAGTCCATTGCCTGTTCAGCTGCCTTTGAAGAAAGGGGAACTGTACCTTTTCCAGACTGCAAAGCCACTTCAGCAATGGTGCCATATTGTCCTGGCCTCAGAAGATGCCTGTTGCCAAAGCTGCAATCACAATTGTCTTCACAGGGATCAGTAGTCCTTTGTTTCATGTCCTGTTTGTCTATTTTGGATAGCATAGTGTCAGCAGCCCATGCAAGGGCACTTTCTTACCCAGTGGCTAACTTTTGCCACAATGTAAGTTAACTCTATATGTATTTTCTTCAATGTCCATATCTTCTCTGAAGTAGATTGGCACTGCCAGGAGCAGACATGTCTCATAGTCATAAAAAAGAAAATATGTTATTAAAACATTTTAAATGCCATATTCTGTAGATCTCTGAAGGGTTTGAAGATGACCTGTTTATCTAAAATATATCTCTGCTTGACTTTGAGAACATGTCTCATATGACTACAAGTTCCATTGTAATGTCTAAATACTAACTTTCATTTCTTTATATCCTAATAGTTGGTAATAATAACATTCAAGGATTAGCAGTTTCCACACACCTTAATTCCACAGCAAGGCATATAGACATGGGTAGACAGGAAGTAATTCACATTTGGAAGCTGCCGAGTTGGTGAGGTAAGGTTAGCTGTGGCTTTCCCTTTTTCCCTGATTTCTCTAAGGTTTTCACCCCTATATTTTGCTCCGTGTTTTTTATTTAATAAGACCCATTTAGAAATTCACATACATTGCAGCCCTCAGGGTCTGTCCTGGCACTAGGCCAGTACCCTTTAGTCACAAATGGATGCTGTAATTCCATGCTGTGATAATTACAAGACCACATGTAGGTGATAAAAAGCATGCATCAGTTTTGAAAATGAATCTCAGCTCCTTAGCAGTAATCCTTTTTCCCTTCACTGTCTTAATCAGAAGATATTTTTTATCCTAATTTTACTGTAGGATCCCATTGTGTTCTCATCTCTTCACCAATCCTTCTTGGATTTCCTAATATATTAGACCACACCACATGACTTTTCAAGCACCAAGTTTTCTCTTGCTCCAGGATCTAATCTCTTCAGAATTTGCCTTTCTATTGTTTGGGGTTTTGTTGTTGGTTTCTTTCATCTTGTCATTTTTTTTTTCTCTTTCAGAACATTGCATGTGACTTGGACCTTGACACTAATCATTATTGTTACCCACTCTCAAGCATCCTCCTATTTCTGCCTATCTTGTTCCTCCTGCCGCACGAACCCCACCCGCCACCACCTCTCTTTCTCTGGGATATCTCAGTCTCCTTGCTTGAGTCCCCGACACTAAAAACTTGCCTTGCCTTTGATTTTCAGATGGTGTTGATGTGAGTTACCATGTTCACCTTAGAGACATGCATTGTTCTGTTTTTTCATATAAATCCTCCATCCTCTGCCAACCTGCTGTCTGATCAGAAGAGTCCAACACTGTCTCACTCCTACAGATATTAATGCTTTTACTGGCTGTCCTTGATAATTTAGAAGAGAAAGAGAGAGAGATGAATGAACATTTAAATATTTTAACAGTAAACTCTCTGTTCAGCTTTCTGTCATGGTGAGCAGCAGTTGTGATGGGGATGGAGTTACCAGACACACAATTCCCTGTCCTGCTCTTTAAAGTTTTTGTCAGAGGTGAGTGGAAACCTGAAAGAACATATGACTAATGAGTTTGTCTTCAGTTATTTTCCCATGTACCCTCACCATTTCTGTCACACAATGACCTGAGAGAAAGAAATAATAGCAGACATTCTTCCTATCATTAGGGTGGAAAAACTGGAGGCTTATTTATACCTCTCATTTTCATGGACTCTACAAACATAATCTATTCAATGAGACCAAATTCTTATCCACAAGTCAACAGTACAATTAGACAGCCGTCCTTCATCTTTAGTGTCTTCCTCTGACTGTTTCCTCCCTCCTTATCCTCCTGTCCCTGTTCTGTCCCTGTTTTATCTCTCTCAATAATGTAGTTGACAGGAATAAAACATTAATATAAGAAGCCATAAATTCCAAAGTAACTTTTAAATGTACATTTAATGAATGCACAATCATCTTTTTTTCCTTATACACACAATAAGTGTAGTTATCACCCTCATCACAGAAACTTCTATTTGCAGCAGACAGAGACCATTATAGAAAGCCACAACTAATCAAAATGTGGAGTTTTGAAGCTCAATCTCAATGAATACATCTACAAAACACTCTCACATCTAAGACTCAGGGAACATTGTGGAAAAGAAGGTTGAAAGGATCATGGAGCTTGCTGTGAAACTGTCTCTTAGTAACATCAGAAAGCACACCCATAAAGTCAACATGGCTGTCTAAACATGACCTGAACAAAGACAATAACAATAGGCATGCCAAAGTGGACAGGGGAAAGGCCATGAGGCCTCAAGCCTACACAAAGAACCACTGGCAACTCAGGAATGCTGAGAGTAGGAGGAATAGTCTTTACCAGGGATGAGTGTATCAGTGGTTGTCCAATACCACATTGCCAGCATTGAAAATACATATACAGATAACATTATACAGACTAAACAGGTTTTATTTAGGAATATATATGTATACACACAAATGCGTGTAATAACTACTAATGGAAAAAGACTATGGATTTGAAAGCTAACAAGGAGGAGTATATAGAAGGACTTAGAGGAAATTAAAGAGGAAATGGTTTAATTACATTATCATCTTAAGACATAAAAGATAAGAAACAAAACAATTAAATCTTCAATGACTTTCCATAGTCACACAACTTTGATATAATCAGAAGATAACTAATGTTCTGAGTATCTGTGTGTGTGTGGATCATCATTTCAAGGTATCACTTTAATGACCAGGGGTCTCAGGTTCCTGTCTTGAGTGGATGCACTGCTCATTCATCTTGCTTTCCACTTGTCATGGCAATGTGGTCTGTAACTAGTTCACACCTTCTTCAATTCTGGGTAATCTGTGATATCACTATGTTGTCTGTCAGCAGTAAAGTGAATCCTGTATAATTCACACATAGATCCCATGGCTGCAAAGAGAAATAAAGCAACAGCAACAACAGACCTGAAATATTCTTGGAAAATCTTATAAATCAGAAATGATATCTATAGTTGGACTATGCACAAGTAACAAACTCACAACAAGGTGTTGGTACAATGCCCACAGTGTGGGGAATGCACACGTCTGCAATCCAGAGAAGCACTGGCACCTCACAATGAAAATGTGTACCCTCAATTTTATGAAATGATGTAGAAAACCACCTTTAATTCACTGCTATATGCACATGCATATCTGCCTATTTATGTAGTTTTGATTTCTTAGTTCAAAAGTTAGGATTTAACAATTTGTGTGGTAAGTGAATATCTAATTGTAATTGTTGCCATCCAACATAATCATGAGCAAATGCTCTTCTGAAGAACAGAATCTTTTTTTTTTACTTATTACTTATTATACATTTAATGTGAATTCATGCTTTACCTGCTAGCATATATGTACACAACATGTATGCTTCATATTTGCAGAGGACAGAAGATGGTGTTAGGCCCACTGGAACTGGAATTACAGGCAGTTTTGTGTAGTGGGTAGCCCCTGAATCTGTTTTAAAAGTAATTATCTGAACTACTCTCTTTGTAATGTTTTTTTTCCATTAATTTTAATTTGAGGGCATGTAGTAAAAATATCTCAAAAAAACAAAAAACAAAACAAACAAACAAACAAAAAACCAAAAATGTATAGCATATATAAACCTCATCTCATTTTTCTGTCTCCATATCTTCCTCAATGAGAGAATAGGGTATTTCCTTTTTTAAATATTTTTTTTAATTAAGAAATTTTCTACTCATCCTACATACCACCCACAGATCCAACCTCCTTCCTCCTCCCACCCCCCAGCTCTCCCTCCCAAGCCACCCCTGATCCCCACATGCTCCAAATCAAGGTCTCCCATGGGGAGTTGGCACACAGAGCCGAGGCAGATGCAAGCCCCTCCCTGCAGCACCAAGGCTGCTCAAGGTGCCACACTGCAGGCACCAGGCTTTCAAAAGCCTGCCCATGCACCAGGGATGGATCCCAATCCCCCTGCCTGGGTGTCTCCCAAACAGTTCAAGCTAAACAGCTGTCTCCCATATCCAGAGGGCCTAGTCTAGTCTCATGGGGGCTACACAGCCATTAGTCCACAGTTCATGGGTCTCCACCAGTGTGACTGGTCATCTCTGCATGTCTTCTTATCATGGTGTTGACATCCCCTGCCCGGGGAATCCTTCCTTTCTCCATTCTATTGGATTCTTGGAGCTCAGTCAGGCGCCCACCATGGATCCCTGCATCCACCTCCATCAGTCACTGGATAAAGGCTCTATGATGACAGTTAGAGTGTTCACTAGAGTAGTCAGCAGAGTAGATCAATCCAGGCATCCCCTCAATCACTGCCAGCAGTCCAGGGTGGGGTCATCCCCGCGGATTCCTGAGAGCTTCCCTGGCACCATGGCTCTTCCCACTCCCATGATGTCTTCATCTATCACGGTATCTCCTTCCCTGCTCTTCCACTCTGTCCCCGCTCCAGCTCGACCCTCCCATTTCCCTATGTTCTCACCCTCCATTCCTTGCCCTTTGCCACCCTCCCACCCCAGTCCACTCATGCAGATCCCATCCACTTCTACTTCACTGGGCTATCCATGTGTCCCTCCCAGAGTCCCTCCTTGTCAGCCAGCCTCTACTAAGTGGTGGGATGTAGTCTGGCCATCTCTTGCCCTACATCTGGTATCTACTTATGAGTGAGTACATATCATGTTTGTCCTTCTGAATCTGGGTTACCTCACTCAGGATGATATTTTCTACTTCCATCCATTTGCCTTCCTGATATTTTCTACTTCCATCCATTTGCCTGCAAATTTCATGATGTTATTGTTTTTCTCTGCTGAGTAGTACTCCATTGTGTATATGTGCCACATTTTCTTTATCCATTCTTCAGTTGAGGGGCATCTAGGTTGTTTCCAGGTTCTTTCTATTACAAATAATGCTGATATGAACATAGTTGAGCAAGTGTCCTTGTGGTAAGATTGAGCATTCCTTGGGTATATGCCCAAGAGTGGTATAACTAGGTCTTGAGGAAGATTGACTCCCAAAATTTGAGAAACCACCATACTGATTTCCAGAGTGGCTGTACAAGTTTGCATTCCCACCAACAGTGGAGGAGTGTTCCCCTTGATCCACATGAATAGGGTATTTTCTGACAGTCTGTTAGGATCCTCTGTGCCAGATCCATTAGTGAGTTGGGTTGCTGTACTGTTAAGGATAGCAGTAGTATTCACTGGACAACTCAGTTCTTTATATTTTTCTGATTTATGCTAATAAAAACTTTATAATAGTAGTATTAAATTGCTAATTTATTACCAGTGATTTGAGCTTCAGTTTAAAACCTCATATTTAAAATATACTTTATTTAAAAAGATTATGTGCACTTATATGGTACACAGAGACATATATGGGTAAATGCAAATACACATGGCATAAAATGATTAAATTTGTCAAAAATAAAAAGTTTATAGAAAATCTATTTGATGACATTTTAATGATAATTTTGAAATCTGATGAGTTCAAATCTAGCCTTGTCTACATAGCTGATTCCAGGCCAGCCAGTACTACATAGCCAGGGGGAAAAGTGTTGATACATGTATTGACAGCTGTCCTTGTCTCTGAGAAAAGGATTTGTTGTTTCTGTTGCATTTTTTTTTTTTTTCTGAGCAGTTAGTGTTTCACTTCAGAGCTAAGCTTCTCCTATGAAACTTGAGAATTCTGTTGTCCCAGGTAAGGCTGTTGGCATTCCTATTATGCTGCCTGAAGGAACATTTCTTTTTTAAGTGCTGACAGAGCATGTTCTTGTAAACAGCTCAGCATGGTGGAAGAGGGCTAGTGTAGCTTGAAGTCCCCAACTGGAGTTGTCCATGTACAATGCCCTGTAGCACTCTGGTGTGAACCAATAGAAGGCAGAAAAAAACAGCAAATGGGTAGAAATAGCTATTTCATCATTAAACAGAGACCCACAAAACAGTGAAATTCTAGGATTGAAAATGACCCCATCTTTCCAGAAGAGGATTATGTATCTGTATTTCTATAATCAGATCAGTGTCTCTACAAGACCACTAAATTATGAGGATTTCCACTTTATCAAAGAAAGTGCTTAAAATGGCACCCTGGTAAAGAAAGCAAAAGTCCACAGGAAGGGAGAGTGTAGTCAAAGAGACAAGGCAAAAGAAAGCCCAAAGAAGCCATAGACATCCTAGGCAGACAGATAATCATGTCATGGGGATAGCACCCTATAGCTTAGTGAATATTTGAGGGCTTTTGCAGGGGGACTTTGGTAGCACGTAATGTTACATTGATTCTGAAGTTGAACTAAACAACTTTTCTTATATTGGGTTTACTTTAAAGTTAAGTATATTATGGGTTTGAGTTTGAGGCTTTTACTTTTCCTCTAATTTATAAGTATAGTCAATATTTTGGAAGATGCCCCTGAAAACCAGGTGCATTTTTGACATGTGTTATATCTCAAGTCTCATTTGTAGCAGAATTTCTGACATAGTTCATCTGAAATACAATATTACAAAAACAAGTTTTAGTACATAAAAATGAGCCAGGAGCCCACCACTGGTTTTGAAACATGTGGTATGCTGTCAGCCAGATCCTTTGCTGGCCTACATGGTAGACAAGAAAGATGCATTAACAGGAGTCTAGAGCTTTGGCTTGATATGAGACCATCATATTTCATGTCTAGGAGGTTATAAAATCATTTTCAAGATGATATGAGGCTCAAAAGGGCAAAGGAACCCTGGAGAGCTGTGCAGAGTGGATATGGATATATTACCTACAGACACGATCAGAGGAAATGCTAGTCAGAATTCTCTGGGGCTCCGGGAGACATTTCCGATCAGTTGTCAGTGCAATGCAGTTCAGGGTGTTAGGAAACTTCTTTTTGTTGTGGTTTTGTGTTAGTTAGTTTGTTTGTTTTTACATCCTGACCAAAGTTTCCCTCTGTCCTGTCCTTCCAGTCCCTCCCCTCCCCCACTTCAACTCCTCCTTCACTGTTTCTCTTTAGAAAAGGGAGGGCCTCCCATGAATATATCAGCCAGTCATGCTAAATCAATTTACAATGAGACTAGGCATCTGCTCTCCTAATAAGACTGGACAAGGCAATCTGGTAGGAGGAAAAAGTCCCAAAAAGCAGGCAACAAAGTCAGAGATAGCCCCTGCCCTCACTGTTAGAAGTCCCACAAGAAGACCAACGTACACAACTGTAACATACATGCAGAGGGCCTAGGTCAGGTCCATGCAGACTCCCTGGTTGTCGGTTCAGTCTCCGTGAGCCCCTATGTGTTCAGGTTAGTTGATTCTGTGTTTTCTTGTGGTATCCTTGACCCCTCTGGCTCCTACAATCCTTCCTCCCCCTTTTCTTCAAGATTCCCTGAGCTCTGCCTAATGTTTGACTGGCGCGGGGGTGGGGTGGGGTGGTGGGTGGTGGTGGTGGTGGTGGTGGTGGTGGTGGTGTCTCTGCATGTTTCCATCAGTTGCTGGGTGAAGCCTCTCTGATGACAGTTGAGCTAGGCTCCAATCTATGAGTATAGCAAACTATCATTAGAAATCATTTCACTGAGTCTTAAAAAAAAAAAAACCAACCAAACAAACAAACAAAAACTTCTTGCACTGTGTTTTGTTATAAAACCATTAAATGAAATCACACAGAGCAGGTGATTACAGTTCAGTACACATTTGACTCTTCTTTTTCCCTGTGAACAATTCTATTCTCAGTGCATTTTTCCATTTCTGCAGGAAACTCAGAGGCTACTAGCTGATTTACACATGCTTTCCTAGAGCAAAGTAGCTTGGAAAGAAAGGCTCTATACTGACCTAGCCCTGTCAGCTCCACCAAAGTATTTTCTGTCCAAATAAACTACCATGTGCCTAAGTAATTCCCACCATGCCACTGAAGTCACTCTCAGCGAGGACAATGATTTCTAGCCAGATAGATGTACAATAATAGTAATCGCTTCATGAAGATTAAACTCACCAGAGCTGCAGGGTGCTTTGTAACAGGGTGAGTAATCCTGACTGTCACTCCATAAAAAGATAGAGTGTAGCTGGAAGCAGAAAGGGCTCAGAATCCATTAGCTCCCTTTAAACACTTGGCTCCTTCTGTTCCTTTCTTACCTCATTAATCGAGTAAGCTGCCGTTGTCTCTGGATCAGCTTGCTGCAACCCTGCTTGCTTCCTCCATCCCCTTCTCTCACTCACCTAATTGGTCTAGAAAACCTGTCCAGTCCATTACTAGTCCTGAGAGCCACAGAGTGTCATACTTTGGAGGATGGGTGGATGTTAAGGAGTTGATGGTCAAGAAGAATACACACAGTCCATCTGAAAAGAAAGGTTTGCACAAAGTTTTGAGACTGCAAGGACTTAGTGACCTTAATTAAAGATCCCATGGTTAAAATTTTTAAATTATACCATAAAATTTTTGCCCAAGCATATTCAAGCCATGTGCTCTGTTTTAGTCTTCACTGTTTATCTTCATTCCAGGGGCATCTTATAAAACTGTGTCATACAAAATTATATCATATCCTTTAAAAAGAGATAAGAATCCTTGACTCCTAATCATTCCCACACAGTGGAGTATTGCTTCTTAGCTGTAGCTCTAGTTGTAATGCTATTTCCTGGGCAAAGACTTTTGTAAACAGATGTTGAAGTAAAACTACATGCCTATATTTGCATTCCAGAGCCATGCTGTTCCAACACCCTTTCCTCCCTTTCCTTTCCTAAACACTAACATACCACCCTTACACTCTCTATTGCCTCCCCTTCCAGAGAACTCACCCCAAGACATTTCTTAGCTAGAAAGTCAGATCCTGTCACAATTTTTTCCTTACAAATTTGTCTAGAGTTAATGCTTCTGTGTCTCTGGTCTGATGATCTTTTATAGGTAGTGGTGGGGAAGGATTCTAGAGATTGAACCTACGGCCTGACCCATTCTAGGGAAGTGCTCTGAGCTATATGCCTAGCCTTGATCATGTCGTTTAAATTGCCCATCAGCATATGTAGAGCAAATGATTCATGGTATTATCAGTAGTTGTTTGTGAGTCTGTTTGCCCTAGATAGGTTCAGAATAGATGGAGTTCAAACTC
This sequence comes from Peromyscus attwateri, assembly GCA_902168425.1. Classification (NCBI taxonomy): domain Eukaryota; kingdom Metazoa; phylum Chordata; class Mammalia; order Rodentia; family Cricetidae; genus Peromyscus; species Peromyscus attwateri. The sequence goes on along the minus strand of CABHPP010142351.1, from coordinate 3,378 downwards.
ATTCATTCCCTTGTCTCCAGAATCCCACATACTGTTTGCCAAATAGCAAGGTGCTCACTGCACATGTAAATGAATAGAAACTCAGTATTTATTTGTTGGTTTCATTGTCAGCACTGGATTCCATTCCATGTGAGAACATTTGATACCCTTATCACTACCTCCAGTACTGAGGGCCCTGGTGATTGATATAAAAATGGAAGGTTTTGTTTTATTTTGTTTGTCTTCAGAGAGAGTAGAGTGCATGTGAAAACAGGTACACTAGTCAAAACCCTCTTCTTTTACATTCTCATACTGATGCAAGAGACACTGAATGTTGTTTTAAAATACAAAGTTTTATTCTCTGATATGAGCAGATCAAAGGTGAGTGGCATGTTTTCTTTCTTTCTTTTTAAGGATTTGTTTGTTTTTATTTGTGTGTGTGTGTGTGTGTGTGTGTGTGTGTGTGTGTGTGTGTGTGTTTGTCAGCATCTGTGGATGTGCTTTATTTGATAGTCTGGTGCCCACAGAGGGCAGGAGAGAATGATTGATACTCATGGAATTATGAATGATTGTGAGAGACCATGTGGGTGCTAATGAACTAACTTCGATCCTCTGCAAGAACAGCAAGTGCTGTTAACCACCAAGCTGTTTCTCCAACCCATATAAAGTTTCTTTATCGTTCATCCTGGGCTTCAGGATTTGGGTGATATTTTAATAATTCTAAACCTCTGTAGTAGTGTATTTAGATATCTCTATAAAATTATCCTAGGCAGAAATATTTTTACTGTTTTCTGATTTATATGTTTAATTCTTCAATATATCTTTTTTCTCTTATTGATGATAGATTCTTTTCTCATACAATATATTCTAATTATATTTTTCCCTCCTCCCACTCTTCCAGTCTCCTCCGCACTCCTCTCCCCTCCAGATGGACTCCCTTTCTGTCTCTCATTAGAAAATAATAAGCTTCTAAAAGATAATAACCAAACATGACAAAATAAAATAAGATGAAGGAAAAACTATCATATCATAGTTGAAAACTGCAACCCAACAGGAGGAAAAGAGTCCCAAGAGCAGGCACAAGAGTCAGAGACACACTCATTCTCATAGTCAGGAGTGCCATAAAAACACTGAGCAAAAAGCTATAATATGTACACAGAGGACCTAATGTAGACTCGTGTTGGCCCTGTGCTTGCCGCTTCAGTCTCTGTGAGCTCATATGTGCATTGCTCAGTTGATCCAGAGGGCATTATTCCCTGGTGTCCATCATACCCACTGACTCTTACAACCTTTCTACCTCCTCTTCCTTACCATTCCTTGAGCTCAGAGGGGAGAGATTTGATGAAGACCTCCAATTTAGACTCTCTCCACATAATGTCTGGCTGGGGGCCTCTGCATCTGTTCCCATCTGCTGCCAGGAGAAGCCTCTCTGATGATGACTGGAAAAGGCACTGATCTATGAGTATAGCAAAATAACATTAGGAATCATTGTATAAAAATATATTAAAAATAAAAAGTATATTTATTTATTTTTTTAGACCAGTAGTGTTTAGTTTTACCCTAGATCTCTATTGAGAGTTCTCTTTTGAGATCTGTTCCAAATTTTTAATTGGATTATTTGGTTTTTGATATTTAGTTTCCTGAGTTCTTTATATATTTTGAATATTGGCCTCTATCTGATGTGCAGTTAGTGAAAATCTTTTCCCATCCTATGGGCTGCTGTTTTGTCCTATTGGTGATGTCCTTTGTTTTACAGAAGCTTTTTAGTTTCATGAGGTCCCATTTATTAATTGTTAATCTTAGTGCCTATACTTAATGCTGTTCTGTTCAGAAAGACTTCTCCCTTCCCAATGAGTGCAAGGCAATTCCCCACTCTCACGTCTAACAGGTTCAATGTATCTGGTTTTCTGTTTTGGTCTTTTACCCATTTAGAGTTGAGTTTTGCACAAGGTGATAAATATGGATGTATTTGTATTCTTCTACAAGTAGACATCCAGTTTGTCCAGCACATTTTGTTGAAGATGCTGTCTTTTCTTCCCCATTATTTATTTCTGGATTCCTTATCAATAATTAGGTGTCTGTATGTGTATAAATTTATGTCTGGATCTTCAATTTTATTTAATTCATCAATATGTCTTTTTATACCATGATCATGTGGTTTTTATTGTTGTAGCTCTGTAGTAAAACATGAAATTAGGGATGGTGATACCTCCAGAAGTTTATTATTGTTAGGAATTGTTTTACTTATCCTGGGTTTTTAGTTTTCCATATGAAGTTGAGAATTGTCCTTTCAAGATCTAAAAAGAAGTGTGGCTGGGTGGTGGTGGCGCACGCCTTTAATCCCAGCACTTGGGAGG